>JAJSEA010000199.1:0-27523 GCA_026724345.1 Candida sp. AC06
ATTTTTTTGGATTTTTTCTTTCCTGCACATAGGTTGACGCACGAGCTGCATAATTCGAGCTTAGGAAGTTACTCCAATAATTCAGCTTGAAATTGATTTGTGGCAATTTTTCTCAGTCAGACACGGTCCGATGTGAACCAGTTGAATCAAACATCGCCTTAGTCCTGGCCCCAAGTGGCACAAAAAAAAAGTGCCATCCGGGTATCTGCAAGGTTTGCAAAATATCCGTCCAAGACGCCGCTCACACAGCCACTCCATCCACAAACTCAATAATCCCGTTGATTTCCTCTTTATTATATCACAAGGTGTGGGTGAGGAATGATGTCGCGCTCAGATCAAACAGATCTATTCGATCATTGAAGCTTTTCGTTCGCTTAGATACCACACTCAATACGAGCGGACGAAGCTGGCACATCCACATGCAATTTTCGCCAGGCAAGCAGCCGAATTAACCGACTGAGCCCACCCAACCATCAGTAGCACCCAAAGAGGCCGAGTTTTATTGTTTCGTTTTTTATTGTGCCATTATGCGAGTAGGGATTCGCTGTGCATCCCCCCATCATTGTTCGGCGTCTTTCTCGGGAAGATTGGTTCGCCATGACCAGTGGTCCCATAGCTGGTATATGGCGGCCGGTAAGTAACTTTACAGAAGAGAGATAGTGGCAGAGATGGTGACACTTTTTGTCTCAGAAGACCCATTGCAGAATCAAGTGCGGGTTTCCTGTTTTTGGGATTATCCTATGAGCTTCAAGGGGAATGTCATTTTAGGCTCCACAAACTAACCACCCCTATAGATTCTTTTTGCACCCCAATTAGGAAAAATTCCTAAACAAACGCACGCAAAAGCATAGCCTCCCTTGTTTACGAATTCGGGATTATTAGATATTTGCTCCTCTATGCATCTTTGCTTTGTGGCTAAATTACGACACTAATGCAATTTCGCTCACAATATTTGTGCTGCCCAGTGTGAGGAGGCTGGGGAGGTGCTCCTGGAGATTCTATAAAGACGAGAAGGTAGTCTTATTTATAACGTAACAATATATTCTAATATACAAATCTAATCCTCTATCTAAACATCACGCTTGACATTGTCCCAGTTTGATACGTGGAATCCATCCAAATCGGAACTACCTTCATTGTGATGCTTTTTCGATTTCCTGAGTGCTGAACGTTTGAGCACATTCTCTTTCCCGAAAACCCAATATGGATGGAAAGGAATAAACACAAGACCACAAATACTCATCATGGAGGCGTCCAAAACTAATAGAAAAATTTCATGAACCATCAAGTAACCGTTCCAACCTTGTGCCAACTCTACGACCCTGTAAATACAACGAATGTAGACAACCACGACAGCAACAGTAATGGCCAAGGGGAACCACCCAAACAAGCGTGACTGACGGATTTTATAGTATCTAGCATCGTAGTTTTCATCCAAAACATTCAACTTATATGCCTTTGCCGACGGCACATTGAACAACATTTTCAAAAAGTTTCCAAAGGTGGGTCTAGCCAAGGCCCCCTCGAGCCCTGAATCTTTAGCCGGCTTGAAGTAGATCCTGTTCAAGAATTCGAACCAAAAGAATAAAAAGATGCTCATGGATCCCACTTGGGCTGCAACACCAACAATCATAAGAATTGTACCCACGTTTCCCTCAGCACCGGCTGCGGAGATACCACCACCGGCAGCCTGAATTAAAATTGTGCAAACATCTAGGGTAATGAAGAAGTATGAGTACCACAAAGGGGGAAGAATGGAGAATTCACTACCATGAACAACAACTAATTGACCAAACATGAAGTAGATACCTCCCATTATGAATGCGGGTGAAACGGTCAAACAGAAACTTTGCATGGTATAATAGTCCAAACGGTGTTCATTTCCCACAGCCAACACTCTTCCTAAAAACCCAATGAATTCCAAACCGTACCCAATGAAGAATGTCACGTTGAAGAACCAGTACCGCGATTTAATAATCATTCCTGAGTAGTAAGCAAATATGGTGGCGTAAACGGCCAAGTAAACGATGTTGGGGGCATATTTTAGGTGTTCTCCAAAGTAGTTGATTGTGTAGTCTGTTGCCATGGTTCTAGTAATTTTTTCTTAAGGAATAATGTAATAGGGAAAGTAGGATTTTCAAATTTTCTTCATGAGAAGATTCTTCAGAGATATTTATATGCCAATATCATGATGGCATGTTCAGCTGTGGAGGAGATTTGCCGATAACATGTTACACAATGTGGTGAGGGAGAACTAAAGCTGCAGGACGCATACGGACTTGCGTCGGAGGCTGTGTGGAGGTTTTCTTCCTCAGGATTGGGGGGGGGAGCATGGTTTAGATAAAAAAGAAGTTGTCCAATAAATTTACAAACTGCTTGCAGTGATGAGCAACCAATGCAGGTGGTGAATGGGGGTAGATTGCTGGTGTGTAGTGTTTGAGAATTGAATCGAAGGTCGTGTATTCGAGACAAAAAAGACGACATTTCCTTGTTTCTGCACGACTTGCTAAGTTTTTGCAAACATTGGAGTTGCTTTTTTTTTTCTTCCTTCCCCAGCGATTGTTCTCTTTGGTTCTCATACAGCCCAGGATCGAACAATGAAAGTTGGGATACAAAAGTTAGAATCTACGTGTTACGGAAAAGTTGGGTTGAAGACCATGCTGAACCAGTGCTTTAGGAACCTTTCTGTAGGATATTTCCTGTGTAGCATCGTAGAGAATTCCAAGGGTGTCGCGATTTTAGTGCAACAAAAGACTATTCGGCGCAGTTTAATGAATTGCAGCCCATATACATCAAGTATTGCGTTGTGAACGCAAGCTCATCGTGCTATTATCCCGATTTGAGTTATTTGGAAGGGAGAGAACAGGGCGTCCGGTTTTAGTTTCTTTTTCTGTGTATTTCTTTTGTGTTTGTGGTGGTATGGCCCGCGATTGGCAACGGCTTTAGTTATGCAAGGTTTCTTATATATCTTACTTCTGTCCACTTTAGCCTACAATTGTTCTAAACACCGAATGGTGTCATCCGTCATTACTGTTTTGGAAACTGCCGCTATTTATGAGCCTAGCAGTTTGATGGCAGTCAGCACCGGCAATTTGTTTTTCCTAGAAAACATTCATCAGGTTTGAAGTGCTGCTACCATATACACAAGAGAGTTGCAGCTGAATTCCGGTGAGGTCCGGACTTCGCAGTAATTCTGGGGTTTATATGCTCGCACATGATTGTGCATATTCTCTTTAACAAAAACGAGTGACACTTACTTCTATACTTCCTACTCAATCTGGATTTGGCACGTTTCTTTGTTGCCTGCAACGTCAGGGTCGCTTTTCTCGATAACTTTGCCTTTCCTTGCGTTTTTGACTGTCCTCCGCTTAAGTATATTCTCTTTTCCGAAAACCCAGTATGGATGGAAGGGAATAAAGACAAGACCACAGATAGTTACCATCAAAGCATCCAACACAAGAAGATAGACTTCGTGGACCATTAAGTACCCATTCCAGCCCTGCGCCAACTCAACGACTCTGTAGACACAACGGATGTAAATCGCAATCACGGCGACAGTTATAGCCAAGGGGAACCACCCAAACAAATAATTTTGGCGAATATTGCGATAAGTCGGATCATAGCTCTCATCCAAATAGTTCTTCCTGTAGCCTCTCGTAGATGGGAGATTCAAGAAGAGTTTCATGAAATTGGATACATTTCTTTCAGTCAAAGAACTTCTGGCGGTTTCCCTGTTGGAATACCTGAAGTAAACCCTAACCAAAAACTCAAACCAGAAGAACAAGAAAATGCTCATGGCTGCAACTTGTGATGCAACACCAATGATCATGATGACAGTTCCAGCGTTTCCAGTCAGGTTGCTTGACGCAATGCCTCCGCCAGTACCTTGAATCAAAATCGTGCAGACGTCAGCAGTGATGAAGAAATACGAGTACCACATTGGTGGTAGTCTCGAGAATTCAGAACCATGAACGACAACCAATTGGCCAAATATAAAGTATATACCACCCATGATAAAGGCAGGTGCAACGGTTAAGCAAAAACTTTGCATGGTGTAGAAACTCAAGTCTGTTTCACGGCCAACAGCCAAGACACGTCCTAGGAATCCAATGAACTCCATACCATAACCAATGAAGAAAGTAATGTTGAACCACCAGTATCTGGATTTGATGATCATTAAGGTGTAGTTCCCAAATATCAAAGCATAAACTGTCAAGTAAACAATGTTAGGTGCATACTTGATAGACTCACCAAAGTAGTTGAAGTCGTCTCTCTTAGGGATGTGATTGTCAATGGACATTGTTGGTTGGGGAGATAGTCTTTGTGGGTATTCTGATCTCATTGTTTGAAGATAGGAGACATTCTAGAGGATATAAATAAACACGGTAGATAGGGGGCAAGATCAAGACAAAGTGGGCGCAATGAGAAGTGCCAAAACTCTGGGTGGTGGGAGATATCGCCAATGTTAGTTTTGCATTCCTTGAAACGGCGATAAACATAGCCACTAGTAACGAGACGGAGAGGTGTCTCATTCTGTCAGATCTCCCTGTTTCAAGGAGCCGACTTTCTAAATTAAGATCACAGTCTCACAGTTGTTCAATGAATTACCGGGGCACATATCGTTCTACAGCCCCGTCCAAGACGCTTCCTCTTTCAAACTATAAGCCTTGATAAAAATAGTACAGCTTCGTAAAAAAGTATATCCGCTTCTTGTTCCGTATTCGATATCTTAAATCCGCAGAGGTTCCTCGCAAGAGAAAACAAGGATTAAAGTTTTCGCGTCTCAAATTTCGTTGATGTGAGGCTGTGTTCGAGTAATCCTCAAAGCAATCCTTATGAGTGGTTTAGGCATTATAAATGTATCATGTTGGTTAGCACCGACTGGTGGCTCGCTATTATAGCATAATATACATCAAAAAGGGACGCTATGGTAGCAAGAGGATAGTTACAGCGCTACCACTTGAAACACTAAAAACGTGACGGCCTAAACGTGACTGATTCACAACAAATATACCAGAACTTAAACAATATATTAACATAAAAATTAAACATAATTAGGGAGATTAAACTATAAACTAGAATACGTATTTAGAATTGTCTTCATTACTTCCTTCTTCCAAACCATTTACTCTAAAGTTTTCAGGATTGCTTCTGTCGCCTCCAATGATCGAGACTTGGTTTTCCTTGCCAAAGACCCAGTATGGGTGGAAAAGCACAAACACGATACCACATACAGACATAGCTGCAGCACCAAAAACATAAACAAGGAGTTGGTTGAGCAACCTTCTGGTACGCGTATCGAAATTATAGGAAACCTCGACGATTCTGAAGATACTCAAGACGGCAACCACGAACATCACGATTGTGATAGCTAAGGGGAACCAGGCAAATAAGGTCTTGTGTCTGATGTTGTAGTACCTGGAGTTAAACTTTCTGTCCATGTAGTTCCCCTTGTAGTTTCTCACCGAGGAAACGTTGAACAACAACCTGAAGAAGTTGAACACGTTGCCCGAGAGAGCATGGGCTCTGTTGGGTCCATTGATGGTAGTTTTGAAGTAAACCCTGGATAAGAAGTGGAACCACAAGATGAAGAAAATAATAATCTCGATTAACTGGATGATGGCCTTTGCAATTTCAAGGCCCCTAGCAACGTAGTAGCTATTTTCATAGGCATATGAAGCATATACACCGATAGAAGCACCTTGTAGTGGGAGCACGATGATATCGATGGTAGTAAAAACCAAGATCCACCATATTGGAGGAAGAGCAGAGAACTCTCTTCCATAAGCGACAACCAACTTAGCAACGGTATAGTAAACGCCACTCATGACGAAAACAGGGGCAATGTAGTAGAAAACGTAAGCGACGATGGAGTAAGTCCACGTTGCATCTGCTTCAAGCACCAATATAGATATTAAAAAGTATCCAAACTTGAAGAGGAAGCCTGTGGTGAACATGATGTTGAACCACCAGTATTTTGACTTCGTCCACATTATGGTGAAGTACAAGAAGATAAAACCGTACATGAGGGTGTAGGCAACAGGTGTACCATATTGGTACAATGGGCGATTGGAGGAATAGTAAACAGTAGTCATTCTTGATTCAAGGTGTGGTATTAATTTTGAAATATAATTCTCAGGTTTTCTGAGGGTGTGGGTGAGTACTTATATAAGGGGCTTTTGAGAGTAGTGCATAGCCCTCAAACCTGTCACTGAAGAGGAATAAATGTGACAATGGTGATTGTTTTAACTGACAATTCATGAGCAACAGCCGTGCGCCAAAGGCTATGCGTTTCCCAATACAGTAGGAATTTCCATTATTTGTCAACACTCTCCTCCCCCATTTCTCGTAACTATGTGGTTACTCCTTACTCGGGATTCTTGGCAATTCCAGGTGGAGTTCAATTACACAGTTCGTGGCGTTAATGGTTGGTAAATCGTCTAGGAGATGTGGGGACAGGCAGGGATCACCATCGAGATCCTGACCGCTGCTGTCTGCTTGGAGTTGTCTCGTGACCTTTATAATCATCCACTAATGGGCAAATGAGTGATGTCATGACTGACTAAGAGCAAAATATCCCCACATCCAAGTTCCGTGTTCATCTGTTAGGCCCAGAACAATTACAGTTATGAGATTACATCATATCTCGTAAAGTTATGGTTGGTCATCACACAAGCCACCACTCGCTCTGATTACATAAGCTAGCTAGTAAGTCCCCAAAAAAAAACCCATCACTTCGTAGTTTGTACCCCTATTCTCCAAACCACAACAAAGCATGAACGGAAGTTTAAAAATAAAATGACAATCCTCTGTCATTGCTGTTTCAAAGAGGAAGCTTTGTTGATTGCGCAGTTTTGGCAACCCATCAAAGCTACAGGGGGAAGGGTTCATAACCGTCGTTCTGACAGCTCTTTATTAAGTCTAAACACAACGGAGGTATTAATAAATATCCAACTAACTCTTTGAGTTCTCTTCACTGATCTCTTCAATCACGTCCTTTTCTTCATGGTGTTCGTCTTGGTTCTTCTTAATGGTGGCCAATTTGACAACATTCTCCTTACCAAAGACCCAGTATGGATGGAATGGAACAAAGATGATACCAGCAATGGCAATCATACAAGCATCTAACACCATAAGGTAGGGTTCGTGGCTGTATAAATACCCACCAAATCCTTCGGCCAATTCAACAACTCTATAAATACAACGGATGTAGACAACAACAACAGCAACGGTCATGGCTAACGGCATATAATCAAACAACTTGTTCTGGCGAATCAGCGCAAACTTTGGATTGTAAAATTTGTCCAAATGAGCGTGTCTGTATTGACGGACAGATCTCAAATTTAATAACAACTTGAAATAGTTGGCAACGGATTTTCTAGCTAATGGACTGTCGGTTGGTTCGACTCTTGAGTTCTTAAAGTAGATTCTTCCAAGGAACTCAAACCAGAAAAACAAAAACACAGTCATGGCAAAGACTTGGGCAGCAATACCAGCAATCATGGTATTGGTACCAGGTCTCGTGTCGGTGTGGTTATTGGATGCCACGGATGCAGCTCCACCACCACCAGCTTGAATAAGCAAAGAAATGACATCAGTGGCAATGAAAAAGTAGGAGTACCACAATGGCTTCAAACGGGAGTACTGTCTGCCATGGATAACCACCAACTGACCAAACAAGAAGTACACACCGGCCATAATAAATGCCGGAGCAATGGTCAAACAAACAATCTGCATCAAGTAGAATTGCATTCTGGTGTCGTCGGTGAAAGCCAAGACTCTACCCAAGAACCCAATAAATTCTAGCCCGTACCCGCACACAAATGTCACATTGTACCACCAGTACCTCGACTTTATCGACATACCAGTAAAGTAGGCGAATAGAAGGAAGTAAATAACCAAATAAATAATGTTAGCTGGACGGCTCAAGTAGTATTTGTACAAGTTCCTCAGGTATGCCAAGCTGTCCAAGTTCAATGTAGCATAGAAAATTTCTTCGGTGGCTTGGGCTTGCACAGAAGGATCTGTGGCAGTAGCCAAGACCTGTTCAGCCGATATGATGGTTAATGAAGCCTGTGCCCCTCTGTATGCCTGGGACAACGACCTCAAGTTGACCCAGTCTTTTTCAGTGACTGCTCTGGAGTACACCGACATTAAGGTTTCGTACAACTCAGGCGCGTGCGTCTGTGCGATGGACGACAAGGTGGTTGTGCTTGGGATAGACGTGGGTGTCCATGATGATATGTACTTGGTGATATCGTCCATAGCTGCAACTTTGGAGAAAAGAAGACCCTTGAGTTATGAGTAGTTGATGTTTTTTTTTTCTTCATTGGAAGATGGAGGAAGACGAGGAGCTGATGTAAGCTTGCGCCTATCTTTCTGATGTTGTTATAATATTTGTGGGATGAAATTCCGCGTTAACTCCTCGCTAAACCCGCGTTTCACATTAGGCAGGTCAACGGGTAAGCAAATCCTAAATCTCGCACGCACCCGGCTGCTGTTTACCCGCAGCCGATATCTCACGAAATTTAGAAGATCAACGATCATGCACGTGATATCCTATTATCTTTATCTATACAAATAAAAAAAGAACTTATCAGCCATGGGTGGTGCCTTTGTCAGTGGGCTGATACGTACTGTCCTCACCTGAATCTGAATTTGGAGTGGCATTGTTGTTATCCGGTAACCCTATTTTGTCTTCTTTGTCAAATTCCGCGCTGGCACGGCACTCGGCTTCGTCCTGCGGACTCTTGGCCATATTTCTCAAGCCAATCATGTTACCTGATCCCATGACGATCTGTGGGTGGAAGGGAACAAATATGAGACAACAAATAGTCACCATGGTGGCATCCAATGTCATGATGTAAACCTCGTGTGTTATCAAGTACCCACTGAATCCTTGTGCTAATTCCACCACTCTGTAAATACAACGAATGAAAATAACAATGACAGCGCCAGTCACAGCCAAGGCATAGTAGTTGTACAACTTCCTGGCTCTAATGTCATGGTATTTGGGCACGTAGAACTTCTCCAACTCTGTTCGCTTGTACTCGTTGGCATTCTTGGTGTTGAACAACAACTTGAGGAAGTTCATGAGTGATTTCTTTTGAAGCGGTTTGCTGGTTGTCTCGTATTGGACATCTTTGAAGTACAGGTTCCACACAAACCTAAACCACAACAACAAAAAGATCGACATGGAAAACACTTGGAAAGCAATACCTGCAATCATAGTATCGGTACCGGGGTCAACATCATCGTACTCACTAGCAGCCACTGCGGATAAACCACCACCGACTGCCTGCACCACCAATGAAATGACATCACACGTAATGAAGATGTACGAATAAAACATGGGCCGCAACCACGAATAATGTCGCCCGTGTATCACCACCAACTGGCCAAATAGGAAGTATATACCCGCCATTAGAAACACCGGGGACAAGGTAAGACACACCAATTGCAAAATATAATAATCAAAGTTTGTCATGTCGCCAAACGACAAAACCCTTCCCAAGTACCCCAAGAACTCCAAAATGGTGCCACATGTCCAAGCCACGTTAAACCACCAGTATCTGGACTTGTACCACATGAGAATGGTGGTCACAACCAAAATGGCAAATATCACCAAAAAAATTATATTGGCTGGCCGACTCAACCGGTGGATATCATACACGTTTTCTTCCCAAGCTATCTCAAGCAAGTTCTCGGTGGCTTCCCATATGCGCTGAGTGGCTTCTGATTTGACCTCATCTGCGGTCGCGGTGGCCAACACTTCCTGAGCAGAAATGATAGTCAACGAGGCTTGTCCACCTCTAATGATACGGGAGGCACTGACATAGTCGAGATTATCTATGGTTGATCCTTTGGATAAAAGGGTTTCGAAAGCTCCGGAGACACTGGATGCCAAACCGGGTGCATTGGTAGGTGCGACGCTCCGCAAAGTAGTACTGACGGCCGTGGTTGTCGGCGTCCAGTGGGTCATAGCATCAATATCCATGATTATAGAGGGAACTGTGGAAATAAAAAAAAATAGAGAAGGTGAATAAAAGTTTATCAGGCTAAAAAAAGAAACAAAGAGTGGGAAGATGCAATTGTTTAAATAGACCTGTACCTTGTGGATGGGTGATACTAAAAAAGTTCACAACTTGCATGTAACCGGAACTGGCGATTTATTTTTCCTATGTATTTTTCTTCATTTGTGTGTGTGCATAATCATCTCTGTGGATTTTTTGCAATCAAGTTTTTTTTTTCTCTCTCACTAAACTCCCTCGCTTCTTCCCACTCACTTCCGATCCAATTTAAACCCGCACCGATCGCATCCTGTCATTGGCCAGTGTAATCCATGGGAATAATCCTTGGTTCTAAAAAACAAGGCTGTGTAGGTGTTAAGATACGGGGAGCCAAAAAAGTGGCGTGTAGGGTTAGGATAACGGTTAGACAATAACTCTTGGGGGGGGGGGGGGGGGGGTGTTCGCGGTTCCCGTGTTCCCCCCCATAACGCCAGTCACAAGAAGGATTGGTTGAATATCCTTCCGGTGCGGCAACAATGGCGGCCAGGTGAAGAAGACAAGGCGGAAATAAACTAATAAACGGCGTCAAGAAAAACTGAGCATCGCCAATCTTATTGCACCTAGTATTGGGCAGGTTGGGACCCCTTTTGCTACAAAGGAGAATCCTAGATTATACCACGAGTATCTAGTAGAGGTCAATGATGGTATGCAGACAAAGACCTGGGGTAGTAACAAAAGATTATCTCCGGTGTACCCGGTTAGTAATAGTCCTATGGGCAATTTTTGCCCAACCTCTAATGCAAGTGCCGTGAGCGCTGGGGGCCGCGAGCGCAAGACATGTCGTGGCGTGTGTGTATTTTGTGGTGTAGTTCCGCTACCCGCTCTTCCATGTAAATTCGCACAAACACTATCATGACGATATCGTATGGCACGGAAGAGTATGATCTGGACCTCACCACCTTGTGAGAGTACCGTGTCTACCCTTAAAGGATTCAAGCTGCCTTCTGGTCTCTCAACCAAGTCGTGCACACCATCACAATTCTCTTGGTTTTTGTGTTCTCACTTGTTTGTTTACACTTTACAATTTTTTTTTTTTGATTTTCCACGAACAACCAAGCAAACCACCCAGTAAACCACACACACACAGTCATGGTCCAAAGTCTATCATCCGCCGACGTGCAATCTATTCGCAATGCAGCACACTTGCTAAACTCCACATTGACGTCCCGCACATACATCGAAGACAAGTTGCTCTTCAATTGCATAAACTGGAAGACATTGGTATCAGACCAGCTCGAAACCAACCCACAACTCAACGACCTAGTGCTTACTGAAAAGCTTTATAACAACGACAAGAACGTCATCAACTTGATCCATGGACTAGTGAGCATTATAGATAAACAGCGTTCGCAGCAGAAAGCGTTCAACGAGACGATACTCGCCAAAGACAAGAAGATCGAGTCGTTACAGAAACAAGTACTGGAATTGAACAAGAGACTCGGCGATGCTAATCGCGGCAAGAGCAATAAAATCATCAAGTACAATACGCTACAGAACAAGATCACCGACTTGACGAAGCAGAACAAGTTGTATGCAGAAGACTTGGCGAAGATGAAGAACTGGAGCGTGGACTCGAAGAACAAGTACAAGGTCGAGGTCAAAAGGAAGAACTTGCAGATTGAGAATCTCCAGAATAAGTTGACTGAGAAATCGAGGAACATTCCTAGTGGAGTAGAGTTTGGATTTGGTGGGAATACCACGGGGAATGTCGATGGGTTGATTGTTCAAGGTAGTATGCCAATCATAGAGAACTCCACGGGGTTGACTGCAAATAACTCGGATCTAGTGATTGAGTTTGATGCAAACACTGATGTTCTGAACGATTCCAACCAATTGGTCAATATTATTGAGAGTATAACTAAGGAGAACTACAAGTTTACCAAGTTTCTAGGCAACTTCAAACAGTTTTTCCACGAGTTGAACTCGGCGTTGAATAGCATCAAGTTTAAGAATACATCTGTGGAAAAGCTACCCAACCCAACTAATGTCATCAACCTCAAAGAAGTAATGGTGGACCCAGAAACAGTGAGGCAGTACTTTACTGAAATTGAGCCAAGTGAACACATCGCTACGAATGTGCTAAGTGAATGCCATAAACTATTTCATAACCTTGAATATTTAATTGACGTTATAAACCAGAAGAGTGATATAAACAATGAATCCACAATAGCAAAATTAACAAAAGACTTGGAGATTATGAAATCCAACTGGCAAGACGCTCTCAAAACCACTGAAGATTGGAAAAACATAGCACTAAAGACCCAGCAGCCAGAAGCATAACACTTAATATTCAGCTTCGGAATTGGCTCCATCTCCATACAAGGCTGTCTTGACCACGGTAGTCTCCAACGAAACGATGCTCAATGGGAACTCTTTAATCAACTCAAAGGGAATGCTTTCGGTATCGTTTGGCTCCTCATTTTCCTGCTCATCCTTGATCTTCAACTTTAATTCATTGTTGTGGCTGTTGAAATCCAAATACGTGTCAAGCAATATACCAGTACAGATGATTCTACCGTGGTTTGGGTCAGTTCTGTCAATAGTGATTTCTTCAGCTTGGTACTCGGTCTGTCCCTCCAGTTCATTCTTTGCTTCAGCTGCTTTGCACTTAGCCTTAGCCGACCCAATATGAATAGACTTGATAGATCCAGTGGCGTCTGAGTCAGTGGCATCGACAATGCTAAACTTGATAATTCTCAACAAGTCGCCGGTTTGTAACAATGGAAATTCACGATCGTTTTTGCCAATGAATGGTTTAACAACCACAACTTTCTCGCCAATACTTATGAACTTTTCCAGGAATGGATCACTGACTTCTCTAATCATTTGCTCATTTGGCTTTCTTGAGGCCTCGGTAATGAGCTGCAACAACACGGTGCGAGAGTAGGTGTCGTAACGGGTCACGATATCATTGAATGGATCCGATGGATTAGCAACAATGGTTTGCACGACAGGTTCCTCGCCACTGTTGTCTTCCAAGTACTCTTCTAACACGCTTTTGAAGTCCAGGTCACGGGTATCATTGAATGCACTTGGGACAGCACCTTCAGCAGCACCCGCAGTTGGTTGCTGTTGTTGTTGCGTAGGATCCGAAGAGTGCGTACCTTCAGTAGCAGCAGGAGCAGCACCGGCACCAGAAGCAGCTCCTCCGGCAACTTCACTTGGAGGTGGTGGTTTTGTCGAGTTCGTGGAATTCATGGGGAAACTGTTCAAAGCGACGTTCGAGGCAGCATCAGCATTGTTCTGTGGATCTTGAGCGCCAGCTTGGTTCTCTAAGTCGTCCATTTGATTGATTGGCTGTTTGTTCTCATCCAATTGTTCTTCGAAGAACTCAGTGATTGCCATACGCAAGCGTCTTCTTTTGGTACGGCTAAACATAAAGCTTCGGCAACAGCATGGGAAACAGAAGAAGACGATCAAGAATATCACCACCACGAACACCAATGTGATCACCAATAGGATAAATAAGGTAGTGTTGGATATATCAGTCATCTTGGATATTGACAGTACACGGAAGGCAAAGAAGAAGAACGTGGTTGTAAGAAAAATTTTCAGGTTTTCAGTTTGACAACACCTGGTTGCAAAAGTTGATCCCTGGAGGAGTAGGGTAAAAAAAAAAAAAGTCGTGCATGAGGATACTGTTTACGTAGATTCCTATAATTCTACTTTTGCATTCTTAAGGAATTCTTCAAACTCATCCTCGACATCTTTAGCAGGAGACTCTTCTAGCATTGCCTCTTCTTTCTTTTGAGCCTTCTCTTCTTCTAGCTTTTTGTATTTCCTGTTGGATTTCTTTGATTTGCTCTGTTTGAGTTTCTGTGCTCGTTCTGTTAGCACCGCGTTTCGACTCGTACCGGGGTTGTAGTAATCATCCAACTTTAGCGCTAACTTTTCACGGGCAATGGCCCTGTTCTGTTCCTTGGATCTGGTTGCTTGACAATCTATAACAATACCCGTGGGAATGTGTCTTAGTTGCACCTTGCTGTTACATTTATTGATTTTCTGACCCCCAGGGCCACGTCCTCCATGAAGGAACTTCTCCTCGAGGTCTTCTTCCTTGACTAAATGTTTGGGTCTTGGTGGGAGTTTATTCCTCTTGGGTATGGCATACAAGGAAGTTGTAGATGTTGATAGCAATCTCCGTATTGGCTGTAATCTAGCAATCATGTTGGAACGATGTGGAACTTCCTGCGGAACCATTGAAGAAGAACTTCAATTGAGATTTTTTTTTTCTTTTTTTTCTTTGTCTGCCTTCGAGAGATCATGGAATCACTGGTTTTCCTTTGCAATCCCCACCACAAGCCAAACCATGCAAGACCAGACCAAACCCCAGTCAGACCCCGACCACTCCAAGGAGATGTCACATTCAAAGTCACTTAAACTAGTGCCCCCGCTAAACTTTTCCTTGGTGGAAAATGGTATATATCGATCTGGTTTCCCCATGCCGATAAATTACCCTTTCCTACAACAGTTGAACCTAAAGACAATCATATACCTTGGTGACTTGGGCCATGAGGAACGAAAAAGTGGGAAACTGAAGAAAAAGGATAAACATGGTACCACCGAAATCATGAATAATTATCTTGATTGGATTAAGAACGACACGGATATCCAGTTCCACAACTTGCTTTTTGAGTCGTCGCAAGAGCCGTTCAACAAGCCACAGGATATCGAACAGGCGACTAAGAGTTTGACAATTGCATTACAACTAATCTTGAACAAGCAGAACCACCCAATACTAATTCATTCAAACAAGGGCAAGCACAGAACAGGCGTGTTGATCGGATTGATGAGAAAAGTTCTACAAGGCTGGTGTCTAAGTGGTATTTTTGAAGAGTATGAGAAATTCGCCATGGGTAAGTCGGAATACGATCTAGAGCTCATTGAATTATGGCAACCTGAGCTATACGTAGACGACAATAATAAACCAGACTTTGTTAGAACATAGAAAGTACATATACATTCCTAAGTTACATATTGTTCTTCATTGTACGCAATTTATCCATCACCGCGTCCGGCTGACTTAACCCCGTGCTCTTGACAATCTGCGGGTCATCCAACCTCATGAACGGATTGAACTTCAATTCGTCGCCGATTGTGAACTTCCCAGTGGTGTACTCATGCGTGGCGCAGTAATCTTCCAATTTCTTAATCGCATCGTTCTGTAAAACCGTTTTGGAAAACTTGACATTGGATTTAGTGTACTCGTGACCAGGGTACACTCGTGTATCTTTGGGCAACTTCGCCAACACTTTGTTCAACGAATAGTTCATTTCTTTGCCCGTTCCTTCAAAGAATCTGCCGCACCCGCTGATGAACAATGTATCTCCGGTAAACACCGCTCTTTCGCCCGTCTTGCTATCCTCAACAAAATAGCAAATGGAGTCCTGTGTATGACACGGAGTGTGCAACGCCCTGATTGTCAAGTCGTCCCCTAAATGAATAGTCTCTTCATGGGACGGAGTGTAGCTGACGAGTGGGGAATCTTTGCCAGCAATGACAGGCAAGTCTGGGTACTTCTTGTGGTAGAATGGGTTACCGTCAGAATGATCGTAATGATGGTGGGTATTGACAATTGCCTTCAATTCGAAGTTGATCTTGTTTTTGGAAAAGTAATCATTGACCTCGTCTGGTTGAGCCGAGTCGATTAACCATGCGTTTTTGGTTGGGGTGTCGACTAACAAGTAGGCGTAATTGTCGCCAGTGCCCCATCTCATTGGAATTGATTCGATATGCATTTTTCTAACGGCTGATCTGAAAATTGACCTGAATATCATAAAGTGGGAAGCTGGGAAAGAGTTAAAATAGGGTTCCTGTCAATTCTTTCTCAATTTGCCTGTATTACGCTTCTGTTATCTTATTCGCGGATACCCCCAACACACCAAAGTGCCAGCAACCATAAAGTAATCATGTCACGTGAGATCACAATTAAATACACAGTAACACACATAATACTCAACGCCCTACATACTTGCTATGTACCCCACTTCTTGGCTTCCATTCCTTCTGGTGGAGCGGTTTCAAACTCTTTGTCTTTGGCTTCATCCCAACTAGTTGTTAAAACGGTACCATTGGATTGAACATAACTCTTCATCATGGCTCTTCTGGAATCCTCGTCGACGTCTTTGAAGATCTTCTGGAAGAATGCATTTGTGTCCCCTTCGTCTTTATCGTCGTCATCCACTTTGAAGTTGTTCCAATTGACCTTCTTTCTTGATGACGTTGGATAAGCTATACCGGCGGACTCTTCTTTCTTGGACTCATCGCCCTCAGCAGTACCGGCTTCTTCTTGAGCTTCTTTCTCCAAACCTGGCCATTTCTGAGCCTCCTTTTTCTTCAATGTAATCTCTAACTTTGTGGAGTACACCTTATATTTGGATTCAGCAGGCACAATTTCCGCATATAGAGGATCTAAATGGTAGTTGTACTCGGAATTGGCTGCACTTGGAAACGAGATCGACACTGAGTTTGATTCAAAATCGACTTTTAGTTTGTCTTCGCTGACCTTTTTGGCGTAGATCGTGATGATGACGTCGTCGTTGGATTGGTACCAATCGTCTCTGATCTTGACATTCAACGGCGCAATCTTGTTAATGACATCAACGTTGGTTGATTTGGGAACCTCGACTGGCTTGGTTTCTTTTTCGTCATCTTTCAACTCGACAATCTTTGGCTCCTTCTTTGGTTCCGGTTTGTCACTCGATTGAGCATAGTTCGACTCATCGTCTATTAGGGAATCAAAGTTGTCTTCGTCATCCTCTTCTTCATCAACATTCAACTCCGGATGAGTCTTCAAGTCGTAGTCGGCTTTGTTTGTCCACATTTCCAAAGTTGGTTCCTTGCAATCATATTCCTTAGCCTTGGCAAACTGGGTCCAACTCAACTTGATCTTCTTCTCCTGGTAATAAATCAATCCCAACCTAAAGTAACACAACCCAATTTCGGATCTTCTGCCTCTTTCAGTGGCAATTGTGAACGCACTTGAAATGTCCTTCTTTGCATTGTCGCTGTTCTTTAATTTCTGGTACGCGGTCGACCTCTTCAAGAAAGCAGCAAATGCCTTGGGGTTTTCCTTGATTGCGTTGGAATAGTTCTCAATTGCTCCCAAGTAATCCTTGGATTTGAGTGCTTCGTCTCCCTTTTTGATGGACTGTTCGACTGCCATGGTTGGTGTGTGGTGTGGTGTGGTGTGGTGATAAATTACGAGGTGGTCAGGGGATTTTGAAATTTTTTTTTCTTTTTGGTTGAGGACGTGGAACGTTCGAGATCACCGAAAACTCTCCGCAGCAGTTTACTCACTCTTTCTTGCTGACACTAATAAAAGCCAAAGTGGTTGCAACACCGCATTTGCTGTAAAATTGATAAAAGCTACCATGTAGAAGATGCAATGAAGATTCCGTAGTGAGTAGTACCCTCGGTGTCCCTAGGTTGACTTCATTCCCAAGGAGTTGTATTCCAAGAAGAGCTGCCCGCCCAAAGGAATTTTCTAGAGCCTCTTAACGCCCTGCTTGAGTACAAACACAAGAGTCAACCACATATCAAGTATTGTATGGCACGTCCAGACACTCCCCATGCCTGAATGCGCTCGCACTTCTGTACGTTACAACAATTTTCATTGTTTGATATTCCACGAGGCTGACTCTCATTTGGCTGCCAAAAAATCCGGAACATTTGCCGACATCAAAAAAAAAGTGTATCATTTCTTGAAATTTCAAAAAAAAAAAACCTACTATAAATACCATTAATATTCTTCATCTACTACCAGTAATTTGATTTGATCACTTATCCACTTACCAACTCGCTCGCGAAATGAAGTTCACTACCACAAGCGCTGCTGTATTCACCTTTTCGTTATTCGTCGTTGCCCAAGCCGGAGTTGTCCCCGTCGAAGACTGCAACAAATGTGAAGTCGACACATTTGACGGGGAATTCGCCTTAGCTGTCAAGGAGCTTGGATTTGATTACAAGAACTACAAGTTCTTGGACTTGGTTTACGAGATTGAGGACGGTCAATTAGAGCACGGGAGCAGACCAGACCAGCTCTATCCGATTTCGTTATGCAAGTACTGCTCCCTCGTGGACCACTGTGGCAAGGACTGTGGAGAAGACGGCGTTGTTAGATTGAAAGAACACCCTAAAATTTCCAAGCGTGGCGGTGCTTCTGTTCCGGAACCTGGCTGTGATGAACCATATTGTAAGATCTGCAAGGATGATTGCATCTGGCTGTTTAACTTGTGCGATGGGGTCTTGACTGATAAGAATTACGCCACGGGTGAAATTGTTGCTAATCATCAGTTGCAGTTTGATAAGCTTTCCCAGATTGATGCGTTCCGTACCTGTGGATTCTCGATTACGTACCAGTATGGTAATTATTTGTTGGCGCTTGATCACAAAACAGTTTTCTGGCATTGTAAGGTGGACGATTATGGTTTGTTTAAGATCTATGATAAGAAGATTGGTGCCCAGTGTGCTCCTGTTCAACTCATTGTCTTGCAAGGAAAGCATTGCAAAAAGAGATACGACCACAAGAGCTTCCCTGCCGTGTCTTCTTGAGTTCTCCTACATGAGCTATTATTAGTGCAATTCCAGTTAAAATCCCCCCTTCCTTGTTATCATTGAAAGAGTGCTTTTTTTTTGGTGTTGGTGGTGAGGCTGTTACCTTTACCACTTTGTGTTTGGTTTGCTCCTTTCTTCGTTTCTTCAATTTCTATAGCTCAATAAATATGTGCACTAAAAGGAATCTCTATATCACTGTATAATAAATAACAAAGTCTCTAATAGAACAAACAACGCGGAAGAAGTGAAGTGAAATCTATGAAATAAATATAATCTAAAACTTGAACTCGTCGTCCAGGGGGTATTCCCTTGCCTTCTCGTTCGTGGGGGTATGTATAACTGTTTTCTGGTTATGGTTGAAATCGTAATCATCTGAACGGTAACTCTTCTCCGATTTCCAATCTTGTGGCACAGGTGTCCTGGCACTGTCCATATCGGGCGATGTCTTCTGGGTACCAAAGTAAAGTTCATCATTGTCGATTGGATCGGAGTAATAGTCAATACTTGCATCTTCGATGTCATCTGAAAGATCGTCGCTAAGGTCGTCGGAGTCGGTGTCTGATTCTTCCTCACTGACCACGGCACTGGTAAGAACATTGGTCTGTTCGGCCGTCACAATAGCTCTCACTGCAGCAGGCAAGATATCTGGTCTGTAGAATCTCAAATCTGCCCGTCCAAACACCAACAAGCCGTTGATAATGACTTCAAACACACCCCAGGAGAAATACATGGCAACTGGAACCGAAGCTGGACCACTATCCCAGTTGGTCCGTGCCTGCATAACAACGATGCATCGAAGAACAGACGCGATGAATAAACAGATGGTGGATAAGATGATGATCAACAAAGAAAAGTTGTGCTTCAAATCACCTCTTTCATTGGACAAACCCTTGACCATCTTGTAATGGTGGTGGGTGGCAGCGATAACCCTGATTGCGTGTCTGTGGTTGGAGTTTCTCTTCATGAACGTCTCTTCAGCCTTCTGAGCAGCGCATTTCTTTACAAAGTAGAACGGAGCAAAACTTTCAATCCACCACGGCTGGTACGTGTACAATCTCTCATCCTTGGACGTTGGCAACCAGAAACTCAACGCGATCAATATCGAGGCGGTCAAGGTGTAAACGATAACCATGGCGGCGATCCAACGGTTCAAATTGATGTACACCAAGAACCTCTCGCTCGACATAAAGTACAAATATGGAATAGCAGACGCCACAAACGCAATAGCGGCAAAGATACAGACCAAGAAATAAAGCACCACCATAATCACCCAGAATAGTCTCCGCGACCCACCGACGGGGTGTCGCCAGGTGAATAGTCTCTGCGCTAGGATAAGATTCGTCGACACGAGCACAAGAGACGGGACAATCAAAAGAATCTCATTGGCGATACCTTCTTTGACCTGTGTGATGTCTTGTGCCCATGTAGCTCTCAAAATAAACGATATCGTTCGGATCAACGCATTGACGGACCAGATGAGACTCAATAAGAAGTAATGGCCCCTTCTGCTGTTGATGATGAAGATAATCAAATGTAAAAACACAAACACGCCAAATATACAGGCAAACAAAATCAGCGGAGCAATGTCGGTCTCCACTGGGTACTTACCGGGCAAGTTGACTTGCTTACCAACAGCATTGTGTGCCAAGCAAGCTGGTAGCTTCTCACCTAAAAGGTTACGTGATCTGGCGACCAACACGTAGATTCCTGTACCTCTGTCGGGATTGCCATACACGTGAAATAGTAACTCCAAAAGTCCTGTAGACGCGGTGTACGGATCGTCCCCCGCTATATCGAATCCCATGCTGCGTGTGTTTATGTGCGGTTGTAGTTGCTTTGGTTGTAGTGGGGTAATGTGTCACGAAGGATGTTGGAGGGGTAACAGTCGTTGACAGGGTTCTTGGAAACGTTCGTGCAGGTGAAATTGGTGTCAAAGCAAAAATGGCAAAAAAAAAAAATGCCAAACCGTCTTATGACTGGCCATGCAAACGTATGGTGATTCTCTTGGTATTTATATCAATTAACACATTTGCCCAATTGAGCCGTACTAATCCCAGAACAAAGCGAAACAGGCTTGGATGTGCAAATTCCTTGTGAAAAATTTTTCATTAATCTCAGATAGCGTTCTATGTGGTTATCTGCGCACAGAAACAGAAAAATTTCCTAATTGGGAAAGAGGTCCAAGACGAGAGACACATATCGTTCATTGGGCAGCCTCTACCCGAGCTTGGGAGGTGCATGAATGTGAGACAGCATACTACCAAACAGGTAACAAAAAAACATAAACTAGGTGCATTAACAATGGTGATCTGCTTCTATGTACACATTACATAACGTACCAGGGGTCTATCGCCCCGCCCCCTCCCCCTTGCTCTTGCCCTCTTTTCAGAAGAGTAAATACAACGCACTAACCAAGCTGGGGCCAGATAAATACGTCAACCAGAACATGATGTTGCCCCAAACACGGTTGTTGAACTTGGAGGTGACGGTCATGGGGATCTGGACAAGCATCGTAAGGAATAGGTACCCTCGTAATTTGCCAAATAGGACGTACATAACGAGTTCGTGGATTGTGGCAGAAAGCAAAAGTGTAACTATCGCGGCTTGCGTCCTGGAAATACCGAGGATGTGAATGCTCGAATTGTAAACGTGCCGACGGAGGAATCGGTGCACGATGGTGTTCCATTTTCTTGAATAGTCCATGTAATCGACGCTCGACCACCAAGCGCCGTAGAAATGCCGGTCGCCAAACCTGCTTAACTCCGCTATGCCGTTGAGAATTTCATTCCAGATGAGGATGAATGAGAGCAAGTACTGCTTGCCGAGCGGTAATATCAAGTGGGAAAGAACGACGAAGTATTTTGGGAACCTTTGGTTGGTTGGCAATTTTGTGTACTGATCAACTTCTTGCATCAAGGGGCAGAAACTCTCTTCGGCGACGATAATCATGGCAAACACTAAGGCAAATGTTCCCAAAACCTTCTGCAACACATACGTCCATCTAATCTGTCGAGTTCGGGGGAAGCTCAACGTGTAGACTAGCGTTGGGAACATACTGTACTCGAAATAATCCTTGAAGTTGATGTTTGCCGGAAACTTGATAATTCCCTCTTCTTGCAAGACACGTATTGGTTTGTTGACATCCTTTTCGTCGAATACATGGTGATGGTGGTCCTTCCTCTCAGCAGTTCCATTCGATTGAAACTCCAACTCGTGTTTGGCAAACCACAAGCTCTGTTCTAGAACCTCCACGTGATCCAGGGGGAAATCTTCATCATACTCAGAAAGGTCCCTGAGATCAGCCTCAGAGGCCAATCCTTCCTGATACACATCCCAAAGGTATCCATTGTAATGCCCATACGACTGCATCTTCATAATAAACACCAAGCAATGCAAGATCAAGAAAATTCGTGCAATCCAAGGAAGATCCATGGCCAACTCCTGCGGAACTACCGTCCAGAACGTCAAAAACACCAAGCTGTAAACCCCCTGTATTGCCCATCCAAGACCATGCCAAGATACATCACCCCGTTTGCATGCAACCTGCAAGAAATAAGGAAAATACGAGGATAGGTACATGGCAAGATCAACGAGTGCAACTTTCACCAAGTCCTGCTTGAACATTCCTATGATGATCCAGTCCAGTAAGGGCTTGGCCATGCCAAAGTAAACATCTGACAACGTTGACAATATGTAGAGTGCGATAACCACCCAGAAGATGGTCAAGACTCCAAAGTATTCACTCTTGTAAAACGCATCCGAATCTAGAATCGTCGCGGAGTTCAGCTTGAACTTGATGTCGTTGAACCGGGACAAGAACTTGACGTCCTGGGAGGTGTGAAGGTAGTGCTTCCTCAACCTGTCTTCCCGTTGGCTTACTTTGCCCCTTAGGTTCTCAATCTTGGAAACTAGATCCGGATCATTCACGTTCTTGGTGATCTCTAGGAACGACTCCTCTGACGGGGTCCTGTGGGACTTCCTCCTGTAATGCAATGAGGTTTCTTCAGGACGGTACGACTCATCGGTCTGGGATTCGTTAATGGACGAGTTGGACATTTCAACCTCGACTAGTTCTTCCTGGAACGAAGACGTGGATTTCACGTCATCGTCGATTTCAATGACTATTCCTGCTATCTCGTCGTCGGACATTTCCCACACTATTCTTGCTTTTTATTTTTGGCTTATTGGGAACTGATGTGTGGACGTGGCTGTGGGATAGGATTAGGAATCTTTTGGAACTCGGTGGAGTCGGGGGAGGGGAGGGAAAAAGTGCTTAGTTTATATAAGCGGGCTCCCATAAAGTCGCCGTCATGTATCTCGGTGTCGCATGACGTAAGCCTGGTTCCGTATGGTGGAGACTCCTTTGTTGTGGTTTTTTTTTTTAGGGAACTGGGTCTCATAACTCACTGCGGTAAGATGAATTTAGGACAAGGTGAGACCGCAAGAGATCAAAGGCGGGGGGATTCTTGTGTTTACTACCATGTTGGATATCGTTATCAGGGGACTAAATTACCTCGTATGTGACCTGTGACACACAAAACAGCGTTATTAATCCGAAGTTAAGAAGAGAGGAAAAAAAAATGCCAAACTTGATCCGATTGGTCGCATACACAGCAATGCTGCAAAACCAGCGACTTGCAGATAAAAACATACGATATGTAAGTAATGGCACAACGTGAATTTATTCATCTTTTTGTTTTGTAGTTTGTCTAGAAGTGATTGTAATAAAAACCCTAAAACACTAAATAAAGCGTACATATAATACTAGGTCCACTGATAAAGCCGAACCAACAGATTATATTGCCGAGCACCTTTCTGCCTTTCATGAACTTGCTTCTGGCCATAAGGATCAAGGGGATCTGTGACATTTGGAACAACAACAAGTACCCTCTCAACTTGCCGAAGATGACATACATGGCGAGTTCGTGCACCAAACTCGATAATGCAAAAGTGATGATGGCAGCCTGAGCTTTGCTAACATTGAGCGCACTGATACTTGAGTGGTAGACGTGTCTGAGGAGGAATTTATGCACGACAATGTTCCACTGGTTGGCAAATTCCGAGAAATCAACACACGACCACCAAGGACCATAAAAGTCACGGTCAGCATACCTTGACAATTCGCCGATGGCATTCAAAATCTCGTTCCAAATAATGAAGAAAGTGAGCATGTACTCCATGAAAAATGGTGGGATCATGTCAACCAAAATCAAAAAGTACTGAATGACCCTTTCATGTGTGGGCAACGTTCTAGCAACCGCACATCTTTGCACAATACCGAGCAAGCTGTTCTCGGCAACGGTAACCATCAAAAAGAAGATACCAAAGATACCAATAATCTTACCGAGGGCATACCTCCATCTAATTCTTTTTGTTCTAGGGAAGTTTATAGTGTACACCAAGGTTGGGTACATGCTGTAGTCGAAAAAGTTGCGGAGGGTGATGTTTTGAGGGAACTTGATGATCCCTTGTTCTTGCAACTCGTGGAATGGGATATCGACTCTGGCAACGTCAAACTCGTGGTGGATGTCTGTGTTGGTGGTTGCGTGACTCTGGTACTCCAACTCGTATTTGGTAAAGGCAATACTCTCTTTGAGAGCCTTGATAGTCTCGTCCTTTTCGTGTCCGTTTGGCAACACAACCTCTCCGTCAGTCAATCTGTCAAGGTAGTCTTCGGCAAACAAACCTTCGTTGTAAACCTCCCAGAGGTAGCCATTATAGTAAGCATAGGAGTGCATCTTCATGATGAACACCAAACTGTGCAAAATCAAAAAAATCCTGGCAATCCAAGGGAAGTTGAGGCAGTGTTCCAGGGCAAGCCAGATCCAGAAGAACAAGTAGAAGAAATCAAAGATGCCTTGGGCCCACCATCCGAATCTCTTCCAAGTGACAAAACCCTTTCTGCATGCCCATTGCAAATCAAAAGCAAAGTAACTGGTTGCATACATGAGGCCATCAACAAATGCGACTTTGAACAAATCTTGACGCAACAACTTAACCACAGTCCATTCGAAAAATGGAACGGTGTTCTCGAAATATGCATGCACCAACGAGTTCAAGGCAACGAAAGCCGTGCACAACCAAAACAAGATGTAGAATCCAAAGTAGTCGGTGTTGTAAAACTCGTCGGAGTCGAAAATGGAAGCAGACGTTGCCTTGAAGGAAATATCGTTGAATCGGGACAAGTACCTGGTTGGATCTGACTTGTGTTTCTTGTCGAGCTGTCTCTTTCTTTTTAGCATGATCTTTTCTCTCTTGCTAACGTCCCCGATGACGCCGTCCAAGGTGACTGTTGAGTCAGACGTACCGGTACGCTTCTTCTTTGTCTTTCTTGAACGCAACTCTCCTCCTGTTTCCTGTATGCTGCTGGTTTCCGACAGGGCAGCCGACTCGTCCAACATCTGGGAGTCGCTGGGAACTGCGTCGGACAACTCGATCTTGGAGTTGTCTTCTTCCGAGGAGGATGTTTGGTACTCATTGTCCATCGACAAAGCCTGTCTGTGGCCGCGCTTGTCAATCAAGGAGTCCAACTTCTCGTGAGTTCCAGTCATAATATAGCGTTGTTGTCTAGAATTATGGAAAGATGGTTAGGTGGTTGCAAAGGATTGTTGTAAGGTGGTAAAAGAAAAAAAACCAAACACGGTGCTCAGGGGGTTAATGCAAAGTGAAATTTAGACAATAACCTTAACGTGTGTGTGTGTGGTGGTGAGAAATCTCTTGTGGTGGGGAAGTGGTGGTGGAAACACAACAATGTCTTGTGTGGTGTAGTTGGGATGAGGTGGTGGATGCTTGTGGTTGTTGATGGATGGATTGGTTGATGTTGAGGGGGTAGTGGGTCTAATTTATAGGGTTCATGGAGTATGGGAGGAGCATTCAATTACGTCCAGTTTAGTAATCTGCTGAGTTCGTTAAGTTGGGTGAAAAAAAAAAAAGGCAAGGACCGGAAGTCAAGGGAGGATGTTTTTGTGGAGCAGACAGTGAGATATGACGTTTGCTGGGCTTTCTTTGTTCAGCCGGATTATAAACCACCGGATTAAACAACGAATGTACCAGGAGTTAACAACCAACAACAACAATACCAGGCGCACCTGAGTAACGTCTCTCTCTTAGGCATTCGTACACCTACAGCAGCCTACACACATCGCAACGACAACAACAATAAACGATCGTTCAAAGCAATGCCAGTCGGAGTTTATGGCATGAGTTGATGCTCACTCATTTCCCACAAATCCCGGACATTGCTGTTACTTTTCTCCCTCTCTCGTTAAGTCCGTACAACCGGACTAAAACCCCGTTGCGCCCACTGCATTGCATATCGGGTGTCACCCACAAATCCTACGGTGTTCTATTATCGTCGTACTATATACAAGGTAATTGCTCTCTATCTAAAGACCCGTTCGAAAGGTCTAGTATCGTTGAAACAAGAGTTCCACACCGTATCCACAACCTTCTCGGCTTGCTCAGGCGACTTGCACAACGGGTTACTCGAAACAGACAACACAGCTCTTCTCCGGATACAGCTCTGGAACTTCTTACCAAAGTCTCCCAACCCCGTCTTCTTGATCTCCTCCAATATCCTACACTCCCCACTAAGCATTGAAGCCCTGATCTCCGTGCACGCATGGTGTCTCAAGTTGTTGAATTCAAGATCAAACTTCAAGTAGTCGTACACATGAACCAACTCGTGGGTCAAGATGTCTTCCAACTGCCATTTGGTTCTGATCCAGTTCGCACACAATACAATCCCGTCTTCTGGACTGAACCCGCCTCCTTTCATGAAATCACACACATCGCATGTGATGTTCTCCTTGGTTATCACGGGCTGTTTGTTCTTGGTGGTTTTCTTGATCTCGTCCATCATGAATAACACAGATGGAGAATACTGCAACATCCAGTCTTTGTACTCGTTACACTGCTTGCATTTCTCGTCCATATTTCTATTGTTGTAGTCAAACTCATATTGGGCTTTGTCTTTGTCGGTCAACCCCAACCCTGTTTGGTATTGGAGAGTTCTTCTCCACCATTCAAATCCATTTAAGCTCGATTCTGGCGATAATTTCAATTCAGGCTGAGGTTCTTGTGCAGTTGACATGTTTCGGTGTGCAGGCAGCTTTGACGGTTGTGGTCGCCAATAAATTTTTCCCACTTTCTGCTGAAAAGTTTTGAGGGAATCAGAGATTGGTAATTGCACGACTGTCACGTGGGTGGGAAAACTAACAAGATTCTAGCTGCTTAAAGGACTGTGCACCATCATCTTTCTCTCATATTGTAGTGAGAGAAGATTTAAGTCGGTTTTCTTGGTAATTTTGAAATTAGGGCAATTTGGATTATTTTGTTAGAAGTTGGTAGGAAATCCACACGAAAATGACTCCGTTTGATTTTAACTCCACTTTCAGCAGCAAACCAACAAGAGACCAGTACGTTATAACACACGCCACGTTAATTGCAAAATCCCATTTGCTGGAGCAGAGGTGTTAGATTACAGGATGCTCTCGCAAGTGGTCTAGATAGCAGTTTTGCACGACTTAGAGGTCTTTGCTCCGTGGTGCGCCTGCGCCCAATGTTGTGTTTTAGCACAGAGCCAAATACGGTAAGCTGATGCGAACAGTTTTTGTGATGAGACGCCCTAGTCTTCCTCCAATGAATTTTTGCTTTGACTCCTTTTTTCTCTTTGCTTACACTGATTGAAAAAAAAAAAAATTTTTCTTGCATCCAAATTCCTACCCAGTTGGAAAATTTCTTCCCTTCCTTTGCTTCTTCCTTCTTCCTCATCAATTGAACTCCTTAACAATGTCACAAGAATTGACTCACCCAGCTATCAAAGATGGTTGGTTCGCTGAAATCTCCGACACCATGTGGCCGGGCCAAGCCATGTCCTTGAAGGTTGAAAAAGTCCT
>JAJSEA010000200.1:0-27463 GCA_026724345.1 Candida sp. AC06
TTTTTTTGGATTTTTTCTTTCCTGCACATAGGTTGACGCACGAGCTGCATAATTCGAGCTTAGGAAGTTACTCCCTCGCCCGCCCCCGGCTGCAAGAAAAAAAAAGAGTACGCCAGAGACCTGTGGTATCGGGAAGATCACAAAAACAGCAAGTATATTTTTTTTTTAATTCGCTCTGTTGTTGGTTGTTGTGTTGTTGTTCTCTGTGGTTATCCCCTGAAATTATTATTTGTGCGTGTTACACAAAATCTTAATCCACTCACTCACGGAGAATTTGCCAGGAGTACACGATCTACGTGTTTTCTCTTTCTCTGCCTCAACTTTTTTTTTTAAATGTGTGTCAATGTACACGCTCATAATTATTCAGCACAACTGCACTACCCTTCACTCTCTGTCTCTTTGACTGGTCTTACCATCGCGCTGCCTCAATAGCAACTATAACCAGCACTACATCATGCACCAACGGAGGACATTTGGTCTCATTGTGCGTGTTAGCCCGAATTACATCTGACGAGTCGTGCTCCCCGAAGTAGGCGTGGCTACCAAAGAAGAAGCAACCAATGATAAAAACAAAAATGTCAATCCCCGTACTCCAGTGGGCATGTCTTGGTGGTGGTGGTGGTCGTGGTTGTGGTTGTGGTTGTGGTTGTAGCCCTTGATTTTTGCGCTTTTTCTCATATAGTGTAAGCAAGCCAGGTAGTCCAGACCATCAAGACGGGAGAGAAAAAAAAGGTCTAGGCTCGAGAGACCGTATTACGATGGGGTTTCTTGATCGATATGTGCAGTCATCAATAGGCGGGTTGTTATTTGTGAACGTTCTTCTCGTCTATCGTGCTCCCCCCATAAGGTTTGTGTTCTCTCTCTCTCTGTATGTGTTCTGGCATATTAAGATTTTTAGACTTTTGGCCCATTTCATTTCACTCCATTTCAGTGTTCTTTCTTTCAATTTCAGTTATTTTTACCTGTTCGTGGGCTAAGCACCTAGTGGGAAGCTATTTTTTTTTTGGTCAGCTTGCAGGAAGTATTTATTCCTTCAGTGGGAATCTAAAAAACCATAACCTTACTTTTCTTTTTCTTTTATAACTAGCTCCAATACATATACCCAGTGGTTATGTAACATCTGTGCTTGTGTTGCATACGTCGAAGGTTTTTATTTTCTTCTTTGTAGAGGAAAGGAGTCAGAAAGAACAAGGGGGGAGTGGACATAAAGGTGCTACCCTGGTCAGAAGAATAAGCTCGATGTTACATCCTGCCTCTTGCATTATGGTAGTAGGTTGCGGCACACACCCGTTAGCGAAAAGACAACCCAGAGAGAACAAATAGATACAAGCAGGTGTTTGTATAGAATCAATTACAAACTTGGAGAAACAGATGTTTGCTAAAAACACAATTGACGGATTCATGTTCTAAATCATATATGCAAACTCAAAAAATGGGAAAGAAGAAGAAAAAAAGCAATAACAAAAATATGGCTGAATTATCTCTTTCTTCTAGGGAATTATATGCACCTGCTAGCTCATCACCATCATCATCACCAACCCTCATTGTCAGTCGGGTTTTCTTTTTGCTTGACTGGCTGTCCATTGTGTAGCGACGTAACTGAGGAACAAAAACCAAAAACCATAAATGCAAAATAAAATATGTACAAACCAAGTAAAAATATCTACAGAACAATGATGTCAAGCAACAATATGCCCTGATATTATGTAGCCTTCTTCACTTTTTTTTTGGGTCTAATTTTGCATAACTTGCTTGTGTTTATAGTTTGTTTGTTCTATTTCCTTCGGTATTGTCTATAACATTCCTCCTTGTCCTTGCCTTTCATTCTTTTGCTGCTTATGCTTTTGCTTCTTGGTCAGGAGTGATTTTTCCGTGACTATTTGAATTTATCCTTATTCTTTTTTTTGTTTGCATTCATTCTTCTCTCTGCTTTTAATTAATCCTGGCAAATCGGTGCTTGACTGCTTGCGCTACTGCTGCTGCCTTGTTGGGTCCCCCCAATCCAACTGCTCCCCCCACTTTTCCCAAAGTCGCCTAGCATCTCTCTTATTTATTCGACTGCAAAAAAAAAAGAATAATTACAAACAGGAACGACTCAACGAACTGACTCAAGAGATTGGAGAGCTTTGGGATTTTAGCTGGACTTTGCAAAAATCCTAGCACAAATTGTAGAATTTCACATGGGGAGAGAAGACGCTGTGGCATGTAACCCATCGACGTCATACACTTATCTAAAAATCTAAACCACTACGAGAGAGAGTGAGAGAGAGGAAGGGTGGGAGAACGTTCGGGTTAATCTCGGGTCACTGATTTCACGCCAAACCCACAGTTTATGCTATACGTCAGATGCTAAAGCAGCAAACACCAGGGTATCGTTTTGCGCTACGTTATTTTTTATGATTTTTTGCCTGGCTTAGCTTGACACACCCACCACCGCAGTCGCCGCCCCCGCCGCCCTCGCCGCCCTGTGAAGCTGGGACTTTCTTCTGCATTGTTCCTTTCCTCCTTACCCCTTTACGGAGAAGGAAAATGTCAAAGTAAGGTTTTGGCTTTTGCTAATAGTTGGGGTAGCAAAAGCCTGCTAAAAGGATTTTCTAACCAAGACCGAGAATATTCAGTGCACAATGGCACTGCTCAGACTAAAAGCATAAACTAAAAATCCTAAAAGCTATCTGGTGAGAATTTCAGGTTCCTAAAGCAAAAAAAGATAAACAACAAGAGAAAAATCCCACAGGAGCTCTAATTATACTTGTCCATGTATGTATGACTATAACTTTAACGACACCTACAGGTTAAGAAAGTTGTCAAGATTACCAGGACCACCAGAAAGAAGGTTTGTCTGGTGCAGGAGAGAGACAGCGAGCGAAAACCGGAGGGTATAGAGTTGAGGTATTTTATTTTCTTTGACCTACGTAACGTAACGTGCTTCAACTAAAATATGGGAACTAGAGTTAACTTTTTAGACTAGCCAGTTTATTTGGGGCTTCGTCTGTTTGGGCAAGGGAAGGGAAGGGAAATCGTTTGTGCTGCTTTGTTTGGTTATGAACAAAACTCTCTTTCAACCAATCTTAAACTTTCCACAATTTTTTTCTTTTATCTTCCCTTAACGAAAGAATGGTTGGGTGTAAAATGGAAAAAAAAATCGACAGAATCAAGGGGAAGTCACAGAGAAGCAACATAGAGAACAAGGGAACCTTACCAGTTAAGCTTTTTCCTTGGAAGGAATCACCTCTTGTTGCTCTTTTTCGTTGGGTCTTCGTTGGGTGGTTGGGTTTCCTTGACACTAAAAAAGTTATCTGATACCTGTTCGACTCCAGAGAGACACCGCAATAATTAAACGATACGCTTGAGGGAAAAAAGAAAAGAGCAATAAGCAAGACCAGCCCAGAGGCAGAGAGAAGAGAGAGAGGTAGCACTCGTGGGGTCTGCGGTACCGGCATGGTATTGGCCAGATACTCGATCGGAAATGTCACTTTTGCATTTTGTGATATCCGAAGCTACCATTTCCCGCAACCTACGACGACCAATTGCTCCCTTATCTGTGGTTCTCCGCCCTGTAATTTAGTCCTGTCCAGGAATTGCGTTTCACAGCAAGATAAAATACGTCATAGAGATTTATTAAGTCCTGGAGAAGTATCTGGCAGATAAGCCGTTTTGGCTAATCTCCCACCAACGGATATGTCGAGAGTTATCTGTCTCACCTCTAACACCATGCGTGGGATCTTCCGTTTAACCGTTGGTGCCAGTCTCTACTGCGTGTCTTTGATTTTTCTAATTTTTCATGAAGGCTTTTGTGGGAAACTTTTCTGACGTATGCGCTGTCCTGACTTGTGTGCTGTGTGTGTTCCCTGTTGTACAGCCTCCGTCATATCTCTGAGCTCCGAGATCAAGCAGTTCTGTGTCATGAAGCTTCGTTGCTTCGTTTTGACGTTGGTCTTGCTTTCTTCGGTCGTCATGCACATTTCGGAGTAAAGGCCTGGCCCTATCTCTCGCTATCCACCTGTTATCGGGATATGATGTATCTCTTTCTCTCGCCTTCGTAGTTGAAGAATGTTTTTCTTCCCACAGAGCTTCACAAAATGCAAACAACGAAAACAAACAGAAAGCTTAATTCTCCAGCTACGTCCATTGTCGAGCGGGCATTGTCTCCGTCTCCCTCTTTCTTTTCATTATTTTAAACCATGTGGCAGACTGCATGCGTATATGTACACGGACTATGTATGTGTCTAGATGTATATGCATATATGTAAGGTTAATTGAAAGTTCTATTAGCGTGTAATAGCCTAAGAATTATTCTTCTTTTTTTTTTACCACCTGGTACCTCGAATTTTCCTTTTTTAGTCTAGGTCCGTCATCAATCCCAGCTATCCACGTCGTCGTCTAACTGGAGGCTGTTTATTCGATTGTCTTTCTTAACAGGATAGAGATATGATAAAAAAAAGGCGGCAGGCGTGTCAGTCCAGATTCAGATGTCCTGTCTGATAAAGATAATTAGGGTGTCCCGTGAACAATGGTAGAACACCATGGGCTTGTTTAGAGTTTGGGGAGGAATTTCATTTTAGTAATAGTATTGACCCAAAGGAGAGGAAAAGGTGGGAGCGCATCTACTGCTTTTGACATGTCTACCACCACAGACGGGTTCTGACAATGGACTGAAAAACTCCTTCTGTGCCTTCTTGTGACTACAAGTCAAATCCAGAAAGTCAGGAGTAGAACTTTCTTATCTTAAGCTAAATTGGCCATCTCTTTGTGGCCCACACCCTTCCTACCACTTGCATTGACTACCACGCCCTTGTTCTGCTGGAGGTGTTTTTTGTTACTCTTGACCTATCTCTCTCTCTCGGGGTTAAACCTCCTGCGGCTGTTTAGTTGCGAAAATCGGAAATACCACAGAACAGGACTCGACAACCACACGACTTCGCGTTGTTGATTTTTTTCAGAACTGGATTTTCTGAAAAATTGTGAAGGAGGACACGAAAACGAAACCTACAGTATCTGAGAGAACTCTCTTAAACACCAAGGCAATAATGGAGCTAGATTATGATATACTCAATGGAACAGATGAGTTCCCATACCCAAACTCAATCATAGGCACAGACTTCAAGAACTTTTCGTCTGACTTTAACGAAATTGATGAGTTCTTGTACATCAACCACCGATTTAACTCCTTGGACTCCTTGATCAAGGACTTGAACCACTTGTCGACGTCCTTAAACGAGACGTTGTTGAATTTAGTGAACGACGAGTATAATGACTTCATAAATCTTGGGAAATCCATCAATTCTGGGAACGAGCTCATCGAGTTGCTATTACAAGACTTGCAGAACTTCAAGTATGACTTGATTGAGTACTACAAGAAGTTCGACAAGATCGACCAGGAGCTAGAGGTGGTGTTGAAGAACCGCCAGGTGTTGATGAACTTGAAGACCGTGAGCAAGTTGAATTTGATTATCCATGACCAGATGATGGAGTTTGACAACTTGATTAGCGAGTTGAGCGGGGTCGATATCAAGAGCTTCAAGAAGTTGACAAGTTTATACATATCCATGAACAACATTGTCAAGTTCCTAACGAACTTCACCAGGGATCAAGAAGAGATCGGTGACTGTTTGTTTCACGAAAACTACATAACTAACAAGATTGGATCCATACGGTTGGAGTTCAAGAGCTATTTGGACCAGTTGATAAAGAAGGCGTTGAATAAGAAGGACAAGACAGACAGAGACAGCAATCTAATGCTTGAACTATTGAAGGTCTACGAGTTGATTGGCAAGCAGGAAGATGTCCTAAGTATACTAAAGAAGTAGACACCCTTTTGTATAGATTTCTCATATTCTGCCACAGTACACGACTTTCTCCTGGCGAACACTCCAACCAACCAAAAGTTGAGAATTTATAAAACAAAAAGAAAAAAAAAAATCATTGGGCTAAACCAATTAACCAGACCATCAACCCACTCCACCCACACATCAACAATGGCCATCTTAGGAGAATTCTTTAGAGGAAGACATCAATGGGAAAACCAAGAACAAACCCCAATGCCAAAGTCTGTCCCGGACGTTGACGAAGTTGGCGCAACATCGGCACCATTATTGTCCGCTTCATACTTTATTGGAGACAGATGCTTGCCATATAACGAAGACTTCTTGTTGTGTAAAGACGAGAAGAATGGAGGTACCTTGGAATGTATGAAAGAAGGAAGAAGAGTCACCCGATGCGCCATTTCTGTCTTGAAAGATATCAACAAACACTGTTTTGACGAATTCAAATTGCACTACGAATGTTTGGAACAGAATAACCAATACTTCAGCAGATGTCGTTCAAGTGAAGGTGTCTTGAGCAAGTGTGTTTTCGAGAATATGGGCTTGGTTAAGAAGATACCTGGGGTCAAGGAACAGATTTTTGATAAGAAGAACCCAATTTACAAGAGTGATCCAAAGGACGTTAAGAAGACAGCTGAGTTTTTGAAGTCAAAAGAACAAGCAGCTGAACCTTCACAAGACAAAGTTCCTGCTACTTCCAGTTAAGCCCTACCAAAAAGCAGCACAGGCATGAAAAGACAAAACAAAAGCATAGTTAATGTCCATTATCACAAAAAATTGAAAGTTCTTCTCACCCAGTTTTATTTATATATTCTTTAAAGGTCTTATTTTTACGGATACAGATTTTTTTTTGGCTTTTTTTTGGGGATTAATCATCTTTTAGAGCATCGGAAGTAGTACTTCTAGTTCACTTATATATACACGTATTCATTAGTTGTCAAGCGTGGTCTTGTAGTATCTTCTCTAGCCTTGGGCTTTGTCCCAGACTGAAAAATATCGCCCGTTTCTCCAAGCCGGACAAACGAGAAAAAAAAAATCAACAAAGAAAACCTCATCACTACGATCAACTAGCAACCCACAACAACAGCCCTTCAATTGAGAATGTTTGGAGCATCAAACGGAACAGCGTCTACAGGAGGAGGATTATTTGGATCTTCCAACACCAACTCAAACACAGGTGGATTGTTTGGTGCCAAACCAGCCACATCCACGGGATTTGGGGCAACTTCTAACACGTCAGGTGGATTGTTTGGCCAACAACAACAACAACAACAACAACAGCCACAGCAGCAACAACAGAGTGGTGGATTGTTTGGTGCTAAACCAGCAGGCGCTGCCACTGGAGGTGGATTGTTTGGACAACCTAACACTACCACAAGCACAGGATTTGGAAACACCGGGGGCACCACTGGTTCTTCTGGTGGAGGATTGTTTGGCCAAAGCAATACCGCTGCGGGAGGACCAACATCTACATCTGGGGGATTATTCGGAGGTACAAGCACAGGTAATACAGGTACCGCTTCAGGTGGACTCTTTGGTGGATCGAACGCCGCCAACACTGCTACGGGTGGCACCACCACGGGAGGACTTTTTGGGGGATCTAATGCTGGTGCTACAAACACATCAGGAGGATTGTTTGGAGGAAACACGGCGTCTAATACTACTGGTGGAGGATTGTTTGGTAGCAAACCAGCAACTACAGGAGCCACAGGAGGCGGATTGTTTGGTGGGGCTAACACCTCCACGACATCAGGAGGACTCTTTGGCAACAAGCCTGCCACAACAACAACTGGAGGAGGATTATTTGGTGGTGCCCAACAAGCACAGCAACCACAACAACCACAACAACCACAACAGTCATCGGGATTGTTTTCCAATAACACAACAAACAATGCACAACCTTCATTTAGTTGGAGTCAGCCACCAAAAGCCAACACATCGGCGTTCCAGAACAATAACAACGCAGCTAACCAACAACCAGCTCAAAACACCACCAACATCAACACGTATACACCAGCAGTCAACGACCAGCTAAACAAAATCTGGGATCAATGGGATCCTAATTCAGGCAAGAATGCATTGAAGTCATCCCTCTATAACAAGTTCACTGATGACGAGATGAAAATATTGTTGAATCAACCAAGACCTAATAATATAACCTCCGAGGAATGGGAAAACGCCATGAACAAGAGACCGGGCCCAAACTACTACCCAATACCCGTGAACTCGTTCAACGAGATAGCCACCAGGATCGAGACGCAATTGGACCATGTTTCGAAATCAAGAGTGTTGTTGAATAACATAAACACCAATTTGGACAACTTGTCTAGTCAGCATGATTTGGAAAACACTACCAGAATATTGAAGGCCAAGTTGAACCATGAGAAGTTGAGCAGAAGATTGTTGAGGTTGGCTACTGTGTTGTCGATCATCAAGTTGAAAGGATACCCTTTGTTGCCTGAAGAAGAGGAGATTAGCAAACAGTTTGATTTGTTGAGTAACAAGTTGAACGATCCGAACGGGTCCATTGGAAAGTTGAATGATTTGTTTGCCAGATTGAGTATACTTAAGGAAAGAGCAGAAGATTTGAACTTGCAGTTTGATAACTCGATAAACTTGTTGAATAATGAAGAACTAGGCGAGAAGTCTGCTAACGGAACTACCACCACCAATGCTAACAACGCTAACAACTCGGACGAAGTTGTCAACAAGATATCGCAGATCTTGTTGAAGCAGCAAATGGGGTTAAACTACCTTAACGATATATTAGAGAAAGACAAGTCTAAATTAAAGTAAAAGCTAACTAAATATTTATATGTCCTTTTAAGAATTTAAAGTCAACCTCAGGAGTGATCGTCAATTGGTCAAACTTGTAAAACATTGTAAAGTTATGCCTAATATCACGTCGCAACGATTGTAAGTTCTCGATAGGCTTTTCCCCAGGCCCAAAATAGCAATATATTATCGGTTCTGAACCCGTTGCGTAGGTGAAACTATAACGGCCTTTAAAAGTCGGCGATCCCAAACCATGTTTGAACTGAAGCTCAACTTTATCCTCCGCAAACTCTTTGTTACCTTTGATGTACTCGTATCGCGGAATAGCAATGATCTTGTCGAGGTTCGCGATAAGCAGCTCTTTCTTACTCTTTGTATACTTCGTGGCGACCTCGGGAGCCAACGAGTCGATAATAGTAGGTGTCTCAGGGGACTCCCCACTAGTGTCCGACTCATACTGTAAAGGGTCTGGTGAGTGCTTGCTGAGCAAGCCATACCAGGTTTCATCACGACACGGGCTGAAAATCATGTTCACAAAGAACCCTGCTTCCTTGCGGTACAGTGTCTTGAAGACATCGATGGGTGCAAGGTTGTTCAATGCGTTGTGGATGTAATCTAGGTCATCCGGGCTAGTGGGCACCGGACTTAGTCTGAAGGAGAATCCTACTGAGTTCCGAAAGTAATCTAGCGTGGCATAGGGGATTGAGTGGAGTCTGGGAGTTATTCGCTTAAGAAGGTGGGATGACATGATGCAGGATGGTTGGTGGGAAGCGTTGGTCTGTCTGGCGTGGGTTAGTGTTTGTGAGTAGGACCAGTCTCGATGGGGGAGCGAAAAATTAGATTGGTGAATCTTCGTTTTCCTGGTGCTAAACCACAAACAAACAATCACGATCAGTACAATGATATGACAATGGAGGATTTGAAGAATAAGCTATCAACATATCTCAACAAGCCACCAAACGAGGCACTTGCCAAAGCTGCTATTGCACAGTTCCCTAAAACCGCACCAGATGCATTTGTTTCGTTTTTGAACGCCATAGGGATCAAACAGGATGATCAAGTCAAAGAGGTGGTTAATTGTGTCAAAGAGATAGTGGACAAGGGAGAATCGAATAAGAAAGAGAGAAATAATGGGAGTTATAACCAACTACTGCCGAAGAAGATGAAGCTAAGTCTTGATGATGAGTTGGAAGAACTTGCAGCGAAGAAACAGCACCGACCTATCACACATGGCAATGACACTGACTCGTCTGAAGACGATAGACTTGACATGATCAAGCCAAAAGCCAGAACCCAGAGTCCGAGCATTGATGACGAGCTCGATGATCTACTCAAGGAGGGGCCTAAACCACAACCAAAGTTCAAGAATCCTCCTAAGTTCAAGAAGATGAAACGTGAAGATGCATTGCGGATCAAACAAGACGTATCGCCGGCGTCAATAACACCCATTGTCAAGCCTAAGAAGATAGTTACAAAACTCGAAGAACCAGCATTGCCATCACCAGCATCTACGTTTACCGAAGAGGAAGACAGTTACACATATGACGTCAACATTCCTACAAATCTCGAAGTTGACAGAGAGTGGTACAACATAGATGAAGAGAGTTCACTAGCAAGGACTGATGACATCCTTGAGGACTCATTCACACCACACAGCCGTCGACCCCATCAAAAACCCAGGTCCCGACAGCCGCGCACCAGCGGCTCAGGAGGGTTATTCAACGAACACGGGGAGTATATCGACTATGATCACTCTTCAGACAACGAGATCAATAAAATACCCATCACGAGCCACGTCTTCATTCCGCCATTTTTGGAAAACCTGAAACAATACTTGCAGTTGCAGATATCAGGGAACACGATTCGTGGGATTGGGCCCACTGTTGATCCCGTTAAGGACAGTACTTCTGAGTTGGCAAACATGGCAAGACAAGGGTCCATGGTGGTTCAGAATAGGAGGTCTAAGAATGAGAGAGCATTGCAGGCGAAAGAAGCTATGGGTGTGGGTGATAAAGTCGAGGATCAAGAAGAGGACGTGATCACAGATGACGGGCCAGAAGAGGAACAAGACATAGTTCAGCAACGACGATCGTTACCAGCATTTGCTGTTCGTGATGACTTGCTAACCACTATCAGAGACAACCAGGTCACGATAGTTATTGGTGAAACCGGTTCTGGTAAGACCACACAGTTGACGCAATTCTTATACGAGGATGGGTTTGGATCAAATCTAGATAATCACGGAGAGAAGAAGGTCATTGCATGCACACAACCAAGAAGAGTCGCTGCAATGTCGGTTGCCAAAAGAGTCAGTGAAGAAATGGGTTGCAAATTAGGTGAAGAAGTTGGTTATTCTATTAGATTTGAGGATAATACCAACCCAAAGAAGACTGTCATCAAGTATATGACGGAAGGTATTTTGCTACGAGAGATACTAGTTGACCCGACTTTGAGCAATTACAGTTGCATAATTATGGATGAAGCACATGAGAGGTCGTTAAACACGGATATCTTGTTGGGGTTGTTTAAGAATTTGCTAAGCAAACGAAAGGACTTGAAGTTGATTGTTACCAGTGCAACAATGAACGCCAACAGATTTACCAATTTCTTTGGATCAGCTCCACAATTCACGATTCCTGGGAGAACCTTCCCTGTCGAAGTCTATTTCAACAAAAATGTTAACATGGACTACGTTGAGACTGCTGTCAAACAAGTGTTGACTATCCATTTAACGAACAGCAAACAGGGGGAGTTTGTGAACGATGGTGATATACTAGTGTTTATGACTGGTCAGGAGGATATTGAGATCACTTGTGATTTGATCAAAGAAAAGCTAAACCTTCTAGAAGACCCACCTCCATTATCCGTGTATCCTATCTACTCCACAATGCCACAAGACTTGCAAAAGAAGATCTTCAACAAGAAGAACAGCAGACGAAGAAAAGTCGTCGTTGCCACTAACATTGCGGAAACATCTTTGACTGTCGATGGGATCAAGTATGTCATTGATTGTGGTTTGGTTAAAGTCAAGGTTTACAATCCCAAACTCGGCATGGATACGTTGCAAGTTGTTCCTATCTCATTAGCTAACGCTGATCAGAGAAGCGGTAGAGCAGGTAGAACAGGTCCAGGTGTTGCTTACCGGTTGTACACTGAACGTGCAACGGATTTGACTTCGATGTATTTGCAACCAATCCCAGAAATCCAAAGAACTAATTTGAGCAACATAATGTTGATGTTAAAGTCGCTCAAAGTCGACGACATCCACCAGTTTCCATTCTTGGACCCACCACCGAAAGATCTATTGAATTGCTCGTTGTATGATTTATGGGTGATTGGAGCATTGGATAATTTGGGGAATCTCACAAAGTTGGGACACTCAATGACACAATTCCCCATTGAGCCAACATTGTCCAAACTTATATTGTTATCTGCACAGAATGATTTTCACTGTTCTGAGGAGATTGTGACCATTGTTGCGATGCTATCGGTTCCCAACATCTACCATCGTCCGAAAGAAAGAGCCAATGAAGCGGATCAAGCAAGGGAGAAGTTTGTCATATCCGAGTCCGATCACTTGACTTTGCTAAATGTTTTCAATCAATGGAATACCAACCTCATCAAGTTCAAGAACAACTACAGCAAGATAAATCAATGGTGTAACAAGAACTTCCTTCAATTGAAATCATTGTATCGTGCTAAAGATATCAAGCATCAAATCATGTTAATCATGAAGAAGCTCAAGATTCCGATCTGGAAGTCTAGAAATGACGAGGATATCAAGAGATGTTTGTGTGCATCTTTCTACCAGCAGCTGGCTAAGTTGAGCAAGATGAGCTTGAGCGGGCAACCGGAGTTTATCAACTTGAGGCATAGTTACATGAAGATGTACTTGCATCCTACCAGTTGCTTATTGGAGAGTAATCTCAGCTCCAACTATGTTGTGTACCATGAGTTGATATTGACAAAGAAGGAGTACATGAACTACGTGACATGTGTTGATCCGGAGTGGTTGTTAGAGTATGGGTACAAGTTCTACAGTGTGTCTGATAACTACAAAGGCAAGATTGATGAAAGTGTTATTGACAAGAAGAAGGTGTTTGAGGAGCAGCTACAGAGGGACAAGAAGACGTATGAAGAGAATGCGGAGAAGCAAACCAAGAAGAGAATCACCAATGATAAACCAACAAGCAAGCCCGGTTCATTGTTTAAGAAAAGAAGAGGGTTCTAGACAATTCATCATCATCGTCATCATCATCATCATCATCATCATCATCATCATCATCATCAACTTTCTATGTGTATTTACAGCCAAGTCTATTAAAAATTTATGCAACCCCATGCAATAACGTCTGTGTCTAGTGTAATATTATATTATCAATCAACCTTGCCTTTTCGTTACTGTTCTCTTTAGGCACCTTGACGGCAGTTGACACAAGTGCACCCACCCCGGGTTCCACAAACTCAAGCTCATCCAAGGTTTCAGGGTGGTTAATTGAAATATACTCAATCTCGAAATCCTTATCAGATGCAATAACAGGTCTAATCTTCTCCAAGATCTCGCTTGCCTTCACTTTCTCTCCCTTCTCCTTGACACTCTCATAGTACTCCTCGCCCGTTCTCAACGCCTTGTAGATCACCGCACTTCTCAGCCTCATATCATCCGACAAGTACTTGTTTCTTGAGGACATAGCCAAGCCATTCAGCTCCCTTAACGTCGGCAAGACATTCACCCGTGTCGGGATCAACAAATCCTTAACCAAGTTCTTAATCACCACGCACTGCTGGGCGTCTTTCTGTCCGAAATAGATATTTGTCGGCATGACGACATTGATCAACTTCGTCACGACCGTAGCGACACCCCTGAAGAACTGCGGTCTCGTGACGCCCTCGAGCTGTTCCAGACACCCTAACACGCTGACGAACGCGCCGCGCTGCTGCGACACATCGAGGTTGATGCCCGAGGGATAGATCTCGCTGATCTTAGGCACAAACACCGCGTCGACGCCGCGGGCCAGACCGCCAAAGGTGTCGCGGATGAGCTGTAGGTCGGTGTCGAGCGTCCGTGGGTATGCGTCGAGGTCCTCGTGCGGCGCGAACTGCGAGGGATTCACGAAGATCGAGATGATTGTGCGGTCATTGTGCTGGAGTGAGGACCGGATGAGGGAAAGGTGTCCGGCGTGGAGTGCGCCCATGGTAGGCACGAAGCCGACGGTGGGGGAGTTGGGGGAGAGCGAAGACTGTCTCCATTGACGAACCTGGGCTACGGTTCGTAATATCTCGGGCGTCTTGCTTATTGTCATGTGCGTGATAGTAGGCTGGTTGGCTAGTTGTTGTGTGTGTTTGGTGAGTTAGAGTTTGAAAAATTTTTCAGGTTTATGTTTGAATTTTTTTTTTTTTTTGTGTGGGACAGAAAAGGATCTGATGACACACACATTTTTTAAAGTTGCAAAATTGGGCGAACTGAGAATTGAACAGGCTACAGAATGGGAAGCAAATTATTAGGATGGTCTTACAAGGAGTATGTACAAAATGGGGATGCGTTGTGATGCTCGATGTTTGCCTTTGAGGTGTCAGAGATGTTGTTTGAGTATGAAATCTGGAGATGACAAATAATTCTGCCCCTTTACCTAACCTCTCAGGTTAATTTGGACTCAATTATTCTACACATCCTCGGGCCCTTTTGCTGTGAGGTTGAGATCCCCACACAAATAAAAAATAGCACTGCGGAAGAGACCCCCCAACGGTTCCCCCCACCATCGAGATGTGCATAAGCAAAGTGAGACCCTCGGAGTTAATGGCGCTAATAAAGCTAACAATAAGCTTGCGGCATTAGTAATCGTCTTTCTCTTTCTCTTTGTCTTCCTCCCCACCTGCTGTTGACGTTGTTTAAGCACAGTTTCTTGTCCCACGGTTGGTTTATCGCAGACGCAAAAAAAAATCACCTGCGGCCCCGCCTCCACTTATAAAGTCACAAGAAATTCGCACTTGACATATCTCACTTCTTCTTCTAACATCTAGGTGCCCGCAATGTCTTATTCTTTTGAAAGGAAAGTCACCTCTGCTCATCCATTTCGTGCTACAGGTAGCACCTTGCTCCAAGAGGAGCAATCCAGCTTGAAAATTGTCTATGACAAGTACAAGACGAGGTCTCCATACCCCAAGTCGTCCAACCAATTGCGCTACAACTTGATCTTCATCCACGGGACCGGCTTCAACAAGTCCATCTGGAAGTATCACATCCACAAGCTCTACCAGTTGTCCCAGTCCCAGCAAGTTCCGTGGTTCTTGGACGCCGTGATCTCGCTCGACATGGTTGGCCACGGTGACTCCAGCTTGGAGAACCAGGGCAAGATCGGAACCATCTTCAGATGGGACGATGGTGGCAAGGACGTTGTTCATGTCACGAAGCACGAATTGGCCACCACGGGCGACTTCAAGAATGACTTTGAGTCGAGAAACGTCGTCATTGGCCACTCCATGGGCGGGTTCTGTGCTTTGTATGCCGCGTACTTGGAACCCAGCTTGTTCGATGCCGTCGTCCCTATTGAAGCGGTTGTTTATGGGGCTCCTGGCGGGTTAGAGAAGTTCACCAAGATCTTCAAGAAGATTTCCAAGTTGTTGATCGATACGTTTGACAGCAAGGACGATGTGAACTTCTTCTTTAAAGAGTTTTCCTTCTTCAAGAAAATGCAGCCTCAGGTGTCTGATGATTTCATCGAGGGCGAGATTCACGAAGTCCAAGAGGATGGCGAGACCAAGTACAAGTTGAAATGTAACACTCCTCACCAGATGGCAGCATACTATGGCGCCTTTATGTCGATTCCTTACATCATGCTTGCCTTGCCATTGATCAGAGTCCCAATCTGCCACGTCATCGGAAGCAAAGCTGTTTGGAACCCACCAGAAAGTATCCCATGGATCAGAAATGCCATCAGACCAGAGTTCTTGCTGGAGACCGTGGACGTTCCTAATGGGGAGCACTTGTTGAATGTCGAACTTCCAGATGAAACCGTTGAGTTCATTAAGAACTTTGTCACCAAGAGAAGCAAGGAGTTTGCTGCTGGTCTTGACAAGATCCCTGAGGTTGTGTTGAAGAAGAACAAGGAAGCCATTGCGAAGCAAGAGTTTGATAGCTTGCTTGATCTTAGATATAACGATGTCTATGGCTACTTTACTGAGAATAGAAAAGAGATCTTCAGCGCTTCCAAGTTATAAATAGAGTATAGAGTTTTGCTGTTTAGAAGAGAAAGTAGAAATGCAAAGGTTTTCTTTGCACTATTGCTTGTGTCACGTGAAGACTCGTATCTTCTCCCTCGCTTTCTCTTTCGTTTGCCATGAGCAGTTGAAACAGCGATTTGTTCAATATGTAGTAGTAGTAGTGCGGTGTGGTGAATAATTTATTTTTTTCTGTGCACTGGTGCACGACGTCGAAGTTCAGGAGAAGAGTATAAAAGGAGTCGCGATTCCTCATCACCACTTGATTCTTCTGATTTTAGAAAAATCTTCTTTCCAAAAGAGTCAACAAGTTTTCGTGAGAAGATTTCGGGTGGATCGTTTAATCCAAAGGGCAGGACAGCGTATCTGAAAGTCCCTTGATGGGGTGCGGAACGGCGTGTACCGCTATTTACTAACCTTGCTTACTTCCGGTCTAGCTTTTTTCAATATACAATTCTTTTGTTACTGATCCAACTGTAGAGTATGAATCTCTGGACACACAACGCGTTTCAACACCCGTTACCGCTGTCTTGCTCTTGCTTTTACATGATAGACAACAACGGGTATGCGCAAATACCACAGCTGCAGCTTCTGCATCAACGTATGGCGGGTACATGAATGACGAAACAAAGACACGACCTGTAATTATGCAAGATGAGACATCAACACTTTGGAAAATAAAAATCCCTCATATTGCAAATGAATGAACCAAGCATCTTTTGGTTGATTTGTTAGGCTAACAAAAAAAAATCCCTCATTTGATTTAATTAACTATAACAGTGTAGGTGGGTTTCATGCACGAAGGATTTCCCAAGGAAAGTACTTTTCATCGCTGTACGAACCACTGCGACACATCTTGTCCTTCACCCCATCTTGTTTTCTTTTTTTGGGAGGGAGGCATGGCTCACATTTTTCTGGGTCGACTGGCGGGACCATTGCTTCGCGTCCTATCGCTGTGGGAGTCTCTGCTCATACTACTTTTTTTTTTTTTGTTGCAAAACATGTATGGCCATGCGACTGTTGGCTGGCCGGGTTGGGATAGTCACGCAATGCACCACAGTTAAGCTATCACAATATAACGCAACACAAACGCATGCGAGTTAGTTCATCCGAAATTAGTAGTTAGTCTAAAGGAGGCCATCTCGAACGCAAGGGCTACCTACAATCCAGTCATGATTTTTTCCTTTTTCACGGTTTTTTTTTGACGAGTACCGGTTTTTGATGTAGCTTGCCAAAAAGCAAACCTGCGCTCCAAACGTCACAGTAAGCAAATTAGCCACAAATATAGACCAATATCACCAACAATAGTGACTAACATGGGAACATGCAAACCCATGCCTGTTCATTTGCATATCGGGACAAGTCTGACTATTAGTCATGACCATCGTTCTTCTAAATCTGTGTGATTAACTCAAAGGGCTGCTTGAGTCCTATCGGATGACTGCAGTAGTTGCCTTACAGAAACGGTTTGTCAAAGGAGCCCATGGACATGTCAAACCTGTGCTTCTGTTATCGTGACGCTCCGTGGGTAAAGCCCTGGTTGATTGATATTCTGGCAACTCAGTGGAGGATGGGGATAATCTAGACTGTACAATTGTGGTAATCCGACCGAGACAATAGCACTAAAAAAAAAAAACAATCAAAAGTTTGACCACCAAACTCCAAGCACAGAGCACGAGAGAGGCAGAGTGAGTGAGACAGAAGAGAGAGAGAGAGAAAAAAAAAAACTAAACCTTTTTCCTCAGTTGTTAACCTTTTCTTTTCTTAGCCTATTTTGTCTTCGGTATTTTCTCCCCCCACTCTCCTCCTTTCCCTATTCTCACCATCAAGAGCAACAATAGCAAACAATCCCAATGTTGAAACGAGACAGTGAAGAAAGCACTTCCAGTTTGCAGAAATCAACAACAACGAGCCCCACGACAATGGCTAATACTCCTACCCTGGCGGGATACAATCTCACCGCCGCCAAGGCCCCTCCTCCACAGAAGAACGAAAATAAAAGAAGGAGGGTCACCAGAGCTTGTGATACTTGTCGACAAAAGAAAGTCAAGTGCGATGGCAAACAGCCCTGCATCCACTGTACCGTGTACTCCTACAGATGCACCTATGACCAGCCCAACATCCGAAACAAGAAGAATTCAGGAATTCCAATCCCTTCCCAGCCAAGTCCCGCAATACTACAAGTGGCGGCCCAAGCAGCAGCCGCCTTTGGCACACACAGTCCGGAGAATGGCAACAACGACCACTTGACTCACCAACTGCAGCAGCACCTGCCCTTGAATGAGTCATTCCCAAAGACAAATTTGATCATTTTCCAACAGATTGTCAATGCATTGTTCCCCAAACTACAGGTTAACGGCTTTGACCCAAACTTGCAAATCGATCTCCACAAGTTCCAGAAGGCAATACAGTACATCACCCAGAAATCACCCACTTTTGCCTTGAACTTGAATGAAATCTCGGATTTGATGCAGGACCCCAACGCCGTGATACCGCCGAAGAGAACTTTGTCAGTGGGGTCCTACGAAGACCCTGGAAGCACGTCGATGTCGTCTCCGCGCGAAGTTGGGTTGTACTTGCCCACCAAAGAAGTTGCTCTCAAATTAATCCATACCACATGGAACAAAGCCTGTGTGTTGTTCAGATTCTACCATCGTCCTTCGTTGCTCGAAGAAGTCGATTTGTTGTATTCTTTGGACCCGGCTAATTACGGTGACCGACAACAGAAATTTTTGCCCTTCTTGTACTGTATATTGGCATGCGGGTCCTTGTTTAGCAAAACTCCTTATGGTGAACAACAAGACGACAAGAGTTTGGAAGACGATGGGTTCAAGTATTTCTTGGAGGCTAGGAAATTGATAGATATAAGTAATGTGGGGGATATAAACTCGATCCAGACAATTGTGATGATGATTATTTACTTGCAATGCTCCGCTAGGTTGTCTACGTGTTATTCATACATTGGTATTGCTTTGAGAAGTGCATTGAAGGAAGGATTGCACAGAAATTTGACAATCTTCCAGAACTCTAAAAGGAAGTTGGACCTAATTGAAGAGGATACTCGAAAGAGGTTGTTCTATACGATCTACAAGATGGACATCTATATCAACTCGTTATTGGGGTTGCCTCGATCCTTGAATGAAGACGAGTTTGACCAAGAATTGCCAGCCGAGTTGGATGACGAGAACGTCACTAGAGACGCATATTTGTATGACAAGCAACAGGGCAGATTGAGTTCTTCTGGATGTGCCAACCAACACACAAAGTTGATGATGATTTTGTCCCACATTATTAGAAAAATGTACCCAATCAAAGTTAGGGACGGAAACTCGGAAGAGTTCCAATCTACCTCAAGCGCCAACTACTCGCGTGATAGAATCCATGCTAAAGTTACAGATTTAGAAGTGGAGTTGAAGAACTGGCTAGATAATTTGCCACAAGAATTGAAGCCAACTGATCCAAGTAGTACCACTGCAGATGGTGTTGATGAAATCCCTGAGAGATTCAAATTAGCCAACTACTACCTACATTTGGCATTTTTGAATTGCCAAATCATCTTGTATCGTCCATTTATTCATTTTATTAGTGACAGTATGGATGCGTCGTCTTCGGACCCACGTTCTTTGATTAGAGGCAGAAACTGTATCAAAGTTGCCAGAATGGTTGTTAAATTGGCCAACAAAATGATCGATCAGAAATTATTGTTGGGTACATATTGGTTTTCGATGTACACCATTTTTTTCAGTATTGCCTGTTTGATTTATTATTTCCATTTTGCCAATTATAATAATAATGGTAAGGGGTACAATTACGCAGGAATATTATTTGACGATGATTTGAATATCGATATGATCAAGAAGGATATTGAAATTGGAAAGAAAGTGTTGGACAGTTTGAAGAACTCATCTAACAGTTCGTTGAGAATTTACAACATCTTGAACACCATGTTTGAACAGTTGAATAGAAGAACGGCAACAAGATCAAGACAAACGTCAGCTGCCGTATCAGCCTCAGCATCATCGACAACCACCACCACCGCTGCTCCCATGACATCATCAGCCTCCGGTGAAAACGCGGTTGCCATCCCTGTCCAGTTCCAGAGTCAAAACGTCAAGACGACATTCAAGAACTTTGACAACATGAACCAATACGCCAAAAAGGACCAAATACCACAAGACCAGTATGGCAAGAAGGAGAGTTTGGGACAGTTGTTTGACACTACTTCGCAAGCCAAGTGGGCAGCAGGTTCTGACTTGCCCAAGGAGGTTGCTAACTTACAGCGCGTAGAAAGCCCCAAGGAGGAAGAAAACAAGGAGATTGGTGGAGTTGCCGGTGGTAACTTGACGTCAGATTACATGCCTGGTGTGTTTGACAAATTGGACGCACAAATCTTTGGCAAGATCTTGCCGCCTTACATGTTAGAGAAAAACGAGGATTTACGGAGAAGCAACGGCGGTGGTGCCATATTGGCCAGCCAGGCTAGTGTTGGTGACGGAAGTGGTAATAATAACTGGCAGATCGGGAACGGAGAGGACGGATTGAATTTGGAAGCACTTTTTGGGAGTCTAGGAAACACGTCCCAGCCGGGTGATTCTAATGGATTAGAGTACTTAGACCCATTTTAAGGAGACAGGGAAAAAACCAAGTGTATTTTATATTTATATTATCTTATTTATTTGTGTACTGTATTTTAATATCAGTTAGTTAATTGAGTATGTTGTATAATTAAGGGACCCCATGGGTTTGTGATAAAGTTTTAGAGTAGTTTTGTGGCGAAGTTTCATCAAAAATAAAACTTGTGGAACAAGGTGTTAGATACGTATCAGAGCAAGAGACTAAAGCATAGATGACGACCTACATCAAACCCTTTCTTAAAAAGAAGATAACAAGACATATATATATATTCTAACAAATTCTCATACACATGAAAAGCAACGCTAGATGGAAAATGCAGTTACACGTTAGTAGGAAGAATAACGAATACAGACGTCTTGAAAAATCAGAAACGAACTTCAAGCAAAACCACGTAGCGCCTTATTAGAGAAAGAAAGAAAGAAAGAAAGAAAGAAAGAAAGAACTCCCGTTTTTTTTTTTTTTTACCTCCTGGGGTTTTCTCTGGGTTTTTATAGAGGACGGGTGTGAGGTTTCTGTGCTGCCACGTGACCACCGCATCATAAAAACAGAGTTAGGGACATACCGAGATCATTAAAGATCCCTGTCCATTATCAAACTACAATGGATGACTTACGTCTCTGAGATAAGGCTACCAGTGGTTGTTGGCCGAAGAGAGGAACCACCGGCGAGTGCATACTTATTTCTACAGTTTGAGCCAGTCTTCAACGGATATATAAACGACAGTAAACTTACACTGTTTTTACTTTCTTTTCATACCAAATGGACAAAAGTATTAGGCGCGCTAAAGTGAGGAGCGCCTAACAATGTGACCGGACAATTGTGTCGCACTAGTATGTAACAAATGTAAAAATAGTGTATATTAGAAACTATAACAAAAGACAGAAAGCTAGATCGGATAGGGGGAGGTTAGTAGTAAAGTATGTCGATTATTAAAACCTGTATGGCCTCATACAAAGCCCTGTATCATGGAAATAAACACATATGCAAAAGCTTTGGAGTAAAAAAAGAAAGAAAGAAAGAAAGAAAGATGGGTGAGTTTTCGTTTGAGGTCAGCGGCGAGAGTTATGGGGCGACGTCTCATGTGACAAAATGTGACCATGGTGCACTACCCACGTCCATGTTGAACTGGACATTCCACACTCGGCTCTTTGCTGAGTGGTTACCAGCAACTCGGCCCAGATGGAGCATACCAAAAGAAGGGGGGATGTAGACTATAGAGACTAGTGTCATGTGGCCCCATTGAGAGAGCAGGTGGTTGTTCTAGTTCTCTGGTAACAGACGATATAAACATGGACATATATTGCAACAAGCTATACTAAAATGAGTGCTAGATTTCAAAGCGAAGTATCAGTAGCAATATCATTGACATGATATGTAATATGCTGGCGATTAAAACGCGCCCTATACGGTCTGAAACAAAGCGGGCATCTATGGTATAGACACATTAAAAGTTAAGGAAGAAAGAAGAGAAGGCAAAGGGTATAACTTTTTCTCTCCATCGGTTTCTGCTTATTCAAGGTGGAAGAATATCGCCAGTGCACGACTTCTCCGACGAATATGCTTCCCACCAACAGATAGCAAAGCTCTTTAATGGACACCCAGTCTGTAGGCGAACCTGAAAACGTAGTCCCCTGGAGTGATACCGCTCACCATTTTGTTTCTGATCCTTAATGAATTCCCTCCGCGTTAGACGATGAGTCTAGGAGTAACCTGTAATCATTTTTAGCAACATCCCACAGCACTAACCATTTCTAATGTGTACCTTTCGAGAAAGCCACAAGTTACTTCTATTTCTATAAACTGTCTATGCATTATAACTCTAGTTCTTATTTCTCTTCTTCTTTCGCAGCGACTCCAGCGCATCAATTACATCTTTATCGAGTTTTCTTTTCTTGCTTTTACTCTCCTCCTCTAGTTCTTTTGATTTCGACGCTGACTTCTTTGTCACTTTCTTCTTTTTATCCTTTGATCGTGTCTTTTCCTTTTTCTCCTTTTTGTCTTTCTTATCCTTCTTGTCCTTCTTGACTTTCTTATCTTTCTTATCACTCTTGTCTTTCTTGTCCTTCTTATCCTTCTTGTCTTTCTTATCCTTCTTGTCTTTCTTGTCTTTCTTTCCCAGGAGTTTCTCTCCACCTGTAAGTTTCTCCATGTCCTTCAATGCATCTGTCGATGATATCTCTCTGTGCTTCTCCTTGGTATGATCCGTCTTGCCAACAGTCCCCGCCAAACCCTGTCCTTTCACAAACATTTTATACAACGGCGATATTGATTTCTGGAAGCTATGCACCACTTTTTCATCATTAGTCTCAAACGTAACTGCCCCGTTCTTCTTATCGTTATTCACCTCCAAGTTCTTCAATTGTCCATCGAAAAGCTTCTCCCACCACATATCTGAGTCGTTGGCATCGTGGCCCAAGCCTTTCGTATCTTTCTTGTGTTTCACAAGTATAGGTTTCTTTAAACCTCCTTGTTGTAGCGCTTCCCCCTCTTTCCATCCAAAGGATTGCAAGTACACTTTGGCATCCATGGTTTGACTTTGTAGTTTCTGGTTGACGATAAAGAGATGTTAGGTGATGAGATTAAAGAAAGAAAAAAAAAATTGTTTGGTTCCCCGTCGTCTTGTGTCGCGCTGATCTCGGCCCAAACAAAAAAAAAAAGGAAGGGAGACTCGAGCCTCCCAGTGGGCGCCCTTTCCACTCTTTAACAGCTCCTGCTTCAAACCCTGATTATCTCACATCCCACGTCTCACACCCCACACCATGGTAGAGAGATCCATCGAAGAGATACAGTTCTCCATCCACCAGAATCCATACATTGGGCCCAACTACAACGATTTGGTAGTGGCTTTGCAGGCAGTTAGGAAACCGCTGGATAGAGCCAAAGCGATCCATGAGACATACAAGACAAAGCTACAGTACTTCAGATTGAACCACCTGGAGCTCAATGACTGGCTCTCTGCAATCCATTCCATTGATGATATTATAGAAAGATCGAGCTTGGAGTACGAGTTTTACAACTTGATTGTGCCAGATTATTCCAATGCTAATACCATGAATAACTATTTGGAGTTTTGCAAGAGTTTGGTAGCCGAAGAAATCTTTGATGAAGACGATTACCAGAATTTGTTCAGTAAAGTGTTGATTGTCGGTGCTCATGATTTCATCAATGGTAACAAGATCTGGATAAACTTGTTGGATTTTTTCAAGAACAAGTATGTGAAATCGAAAGACGACGAGGACTTGCAAGCTTTGATCAAGTTGCATTTGAAGAGATTGAGCTATCCACACCAACAACTAGAAGAATCATTCAGTGAGTTCTCAGCATTGATTAGTGAATTTGATAACGAGAATTATGATGAGCGGATGACGGCAGCCAATAAGATATACTCCCAGACAAAATCCAAACTCCCGTATTATGAATCTTTTGAAATCGAGATTAAGAAGTCACCCAACGACCCACAATTATGGATCAACTACATGGAAAGTGTACACAAGTACAACAAGCACGACATGAATGCCATAATTGCCATTTTTGAACGAGCCATCGCCACGGAAGACTCGTGGTCGAGTGATTGGGAGAAGGTCTGGATGTCTGTGATCTACCACATATATTCTAACGAAGAGGTTGACTTGACGTCGTTGAATTTCATCTTAACAAAGTACATCAGAACCTTCCCATCTTCAGGGCACGCGTATTCTGAAACCATCCGTAATTGTTCCACATTAGACGGTGGTGATGCAATTGAGAACTACGAAGTAATCAAGCACAGAATTGAACGAATGGAGTTGATGACGAAATGGGAGTTCCCGGAATGGAAATTGGTGGTTCTTGCTACGATCCAGATGAAGTACCAGAGAATCAAACATCATGATACCATACGGGACGAACTTGGAGAGTTTATTGGCGAATTTATCGATGAGATGTTGCATTTTGCTGAACAAGCAATGGAATCGAACGATATCTTCCATTCAGTGGAGAAAGTCGCCTTTTCTATATATGCCAAGTTGGGCAACCCAAATGCCGTTCGACGTTACTTGACGATGATGTACGAGAAGTTCCCTAATCAGGTCGATGTGTGGTTGTACGTGGTGCAATGCTTGGTGGATATGGATATTAAGCCACTGAGCATCAGACCATTGTTCAATAAAGCTTTATCGCATGCGACAGAGCTTGATCTACCCGAGAAGTTGACTGAAGAGTGGTTGCACTTTGAGCAGTTGCATGGAGATATTTCAAGTTTTGAGAAAGCTGTTGTTGTCTGTAACGAAGCCATAAAGAAAGTGGTTCAAAAGAGGGAAGCAGAACAACAAATCCCCGAATTGAATGGGACTAGACCAAGCAACAAACGAAAGAGGAAACACGAGGAGGTGGATAAAGAACCAGAAACCAAATCAAGAGAGAAATGCACCGTAAGAGTTGACAACATCCCACTAGATGCAACTGAGGATACAGTGAGAAATTTCTTCAAGGACTGTGGGGAAATTGGAGAAATTTCGTTGGTTGACGTGGATAACCAAAGAGTGGGCATTTTTGACTTCCAAACCGAACAACAAGTTTTCACAGCATTGACAAAGAGTCACAAGACGTTGGGAGGCAGCGAGATATTAGTGAACAGATTGCAAGACGCGTTACTATTTGTTAATAACTACCCATCGACGTATTCACAAGAAGAGCTCAAAGACTTGTTTGACGGTATCGGCAAAGTTGCCAAGATTCGATTCCCCAACCAGACTCTGAAGCGACAGAAAAGATTCTGTTATTTGCAGATGATATCCACCAACGACGCCCAGAAAGTGATTGCCGAATACAACGGAAAGACGTACCATGATGACAACCTCGGTGGTGAATTTTCATGGGAAGTTCAGGTTTCGTCGCCAAACCACAAACACGAAAGGTCGACTCCAATAAGTGAACGAAAAGCCAGGGTGACCAACATTTCGTTCAATGTAACGAAAGAAGCATTCGAGAAGAAATTTGCATCTTGTGGTGATATCGAGGTGATCACATTCCCCAAAGCCGTCTACGAAGGAGAGAAAATGAAAAACAACGGAGGTCTAGCGATTGTGACCTACAAAACCATCGGGGGCTTAGAGAATGCGTTGAAGCTAAATGAAACCCAGTTCAAGGGCAGGAAATTAATTGTTGTCAAGCAACAATCTCAACAGAGACCTGCACCTTTTGAGCCAGAGGATTTTGACGGCGTCAGAACGATTGGGTTACTTGATTTGGACGCATCGTTGAATTTCCATCAAGTTAGGAAGTATTTTGAAGACAAATTTGGCAAAGTCTCCAAAGTGTTGTTGATCCCCGAGAATAAACAAGCGTTAGTGGAGTTTGCCGCGGCTGCTGATGCTGGTAAGGTTGGATTAGCTGAAGGTTCTCTTGATATTGGCAATGGTAAAGTAAAAGTTGTCGCCAAGGAGGACATTGTGAAGACGGGCACTTCATCGAAACCAACACCTCAACCAACCTTGATCCCAACTTCTATCAGAAGACGAAAATTGAAATAGTTATGGTTCAATAATATAAATGTGTGTTAGTGAGCTACCAATTACCTTTCCGATTACATAATCGTCCTTCTCGTCTTTTCACCAAACCACTTCTCTCTACAAAAAAATTTATGTACGCGAAAATTTTTCATTTGCCTGAGTCACCTTATCCAATTGACCACCCCCTCCACCCACGCCATTAGACTAGACAAATATAGACATTGCAATGAGTGGACCCGTCACATTTGAAAAGACATTTCGTAGAGATGCCTTAGTCGAAATCGAGAAGAAGTACCAGAAGATCTGGGCGGACGAGAAGGTGTTTGAAGTCGATGCCCCCACCTTCGAAGAGTGTCCAATTGAGGACGTCGAGGAAGTCCAGCAACAGATGCCCAAGTTCTTCGCCACCATGGCGTACCCTTACATGAACGGTGTCTTGCACGCGGGCCACGCGTTCACCTTGTCCAAGGTCGAGTTCGCTACGGGGTTCGAGAGAATGAACGGCAAGAGAGCCTTGTTCCCCTTGGGTTTCCACTGTACCGGTATGCCAATCAAAGCTGCTGCCGATAAGATCAAGAGGGAGATTGAGTTGTTCGGTGAGGACTTCTCCGGTGCACCAAGTGAAGAAGAACAAGAGGAAGAAGAGAAGCCTAAGGAACAGGCAAAGAGAGAGGACGTGACGAAGTTTACTAGTAAGAAGTCGAAGGCGGCTGCAAAGACCGGAAGAGCTAAGTTCCAGTTTGAAATCATGATGCAGTTGGGTATCCCTAGAGAAGAAGTTGCCAAGTTTGCCGACACTGCGTACTGGTTGGAGTTCTTCCCTCCTTTGTGCCAGAAGGATGTCACTGCGTTCGGTGCCAGAGTCGATTGGAGACGTTCGATGGTCACCACTGATGCCAACCCATACTACGACGCTTTCGTCAGATGGCAGATTAACAGATTGAGAGACGTTGGAAAGATTAAGTTTGGTGAGAGATACACTATCTTCTCCGAGAAGGATGGCCAGGCTTGTTTGGACCACGATAGACAATCCGGTGAAGGTGTCGGACCACAGGAATACGTCGGTATCAAGATCAAGGTTACTGATTTTGCTCCAGAGGCCAAGAAGTTTTTCGAAGATTCCAAGTTTGACGTCGCTGGTAAGAACGTCTACTTGGTTGCTGCCACTTTGAGACCAGAAACCATGTACGGACAGACCTGTTGTTTTGTCAGTCCTAAGATTGACTACGGTTTGTTTGACGCTGGCAACGGTGAATACTTCATCACCACTGAACGTGCATTCAAGAACATGTCTTTCCAGAAATTGACCCCAGAAAGAGGTTACTACAAGCCATTGGTCACCATTAACGGTAAAGCCTTGGTTGGCTCTTCCATTGATGCTCCTTACTCCGTCTTGAAGAACTTGAAGGTCTTGCCTATGGAAACCGTTCTTGCTACTAAAGGTACCGGTGTCGTTACTTGTGTTCCTTCCGACTCCCCAGACGATTACATCACCACCAGAGACTTGACCAACAAGCCAGAATA
>JAJSEA010000201.1:0-27302 GCA_026724345.1 Candida sp. AC06
GTTGTTAGACACTTCTCACTTTAGCGCGCCTAAAACATTTGTCCATTTGGTATGAAGAGAAAGTAAAAACAGTGTACATAAATTAAGGTGCGTTTGGTGTGAAGAAAAAGTAAAAAGACTGTATAAGCGAATGGAGGGGTGTGCTGGTTATCTTTGGGATAGTCATACGCTCAATCCCTTTCCTGTTATCTATGACCAGTCTCAGCCTTAGCAATACCAAGATTTTTTTTTCTTTGCCGGGTTTGGGCGTATATGTAAGTAACTAACCTATCGGAATGCTTTTATTTTTGGGTTATAATTAAGAATTCGTCAATCTAAGCTTTAAGGACCACAAAAGATAGCCTATTAGTCTATTCTTGTCAGGTCCACAAAGTAAAAAGAAATTCACAAGGAACGAGAGAGAGAGGAAAATTTTTTTTTATCTTTTCAATCAGTGGACAATAGCCACTGCTTGCAATAATGAGATTCGTTAATCTTCAAAGCCTTACTAACGGATTTCAGGCAGCTGGAGGGATAGAGATGAGGTTAGGTTGCTGTGTATAACCACGGGTGATCGTTTAACCCACTGCAGAAGTACCTGATTGCCTCAAAGGGGATTTGCTATCGTCCTCAACTCTCACATTTATCTAGGCTTGTAGTTTCACCAATCAAAAACGCACATCAGCTCATCCCAAGTTTTCCCGGAATTATTTTTGTGTCAAACTAATGTAGGAGAACTATGAAAATGTACTAATGAAAGGTAACTCACATGGATGTCTTCCTTCCTTCCCTCAACACTGCCAAGACTTAAAGCACTTGCATGTTATGCACTGGATTTTCCTGGTTCAACATTAACTCCTATGCTCCTATTGTGTGTAACTGTACCACAAAGCGTAAATGCAGCGGTAGGATTGCCCTACATAGGGATAAAGGAAGGGTAATTAGCCATGGACACAGCCCGGATAGGAAGGAAGGAACACACTTCTCTTTTGAACTAAAAATAATGAGAAGCAAAGAGGATCTGACAAGAATCCAACCCTCCCAAGATACTAACTTTTTCACAGGGCTAATTGCTTACCCCCCCCATATCTCTTGAATGGAACTCAGGAGAATTCTGGTCCGCCAAGGCCAAGGCTCGCACCACCGTGTCCAAGACCATCCGTATTCTGACTGGTATTACTGGGTTTCCCCCCTTACTACAAAAGAATACAAAAATTTTACGTCGCCCATAGTTTATTTTGTTACACAGTGAAGAAAAAGTTCTTGGTATACATATTGTACTGCAAATCTAAAAATGCAAAAGTAATACACAATGGTCGACTTTCACCAACCACCACACCACACAGTCAATATTCCATATTCCAATCACTATAGCCGTCGCACAGCATGCCAAGGATAAAAGAAACTACAAAATTTTTTTTGGGATATTTGTCGATTTGCATGTTTTGCCTCATGTATCTGCTTATAGTGCTACAATTTCAACACAATGGAACTACTGATGGAATAGATTAGAACCAATCACAGAGTTCCTTAAAACGATCTCCATCCATACGCCTTTGGATCCATCATCCTGCAATTAATTCGAAACAATCACAATAGGAGAACAGGGAGTAGCCCCAGATCCACCCACCCTCTTGCATATTTAAACAGCGTCTGATTCCCTCTCTATGCCATTATGGCTCTTTTTTTTTTCTCTTTTGCAGCTTCTCTTTTCACTCACCATTATTACTTCTTTCCTTGGACAGGTACAAACCAGAGAGCTTCCTTTTTGCTAGATGAAAGTATTAAGTTTCCTTCCATTCCTCCTCACATTCGTCGTGCTTGCTGAGGCCGCTGGTAAGTCTCCCAAGCAGTATGAGGAGCTAGACATCGCCATGCAGGCATGTACCAGATACATTGCGGAATTCGGTACCGTGTGTAAGTCCACGGGTAAGAAGAACTCCTTCAACTGGAAATGCTACTGTAATCAAGACCCTGGGTTCGGTGCTTTGTCGGACTGTTTCGTTACTGGTTATAACAACAACACTGGCCTTCTTGATGCTTTTAATAAGAAATGTAACTCCACAACTGAGGAATTCTTCACCAAGTATGCTAAGATCCAGGATGAATTCAAAGCAAATGGCACCGATTATGCCGAAAAGGCAAAGAAGTCCAAGGATAAGAGAGCCGAAAAGAGTGGAGGCAAGAGTGACAGCAAAGGTGATAAGGGTGACTCCGAAGAAGAGAAAGTCTTGGATACCCCATTGCGTATCAACTACAACAAGCCATTCGTTCCATTCAGAAGAGCCTACGCCATGTACTACAACAACTTCAACCTTTCCTTAGACTACGGTGCCATCATGTTGGGTTACTGGGCCGGAGTCATTGCCATTTCCATGTGTGTCAACTTGTTCATTAAAATGTTCCCCAAGACATACTCCAAGATCACCGGTAAAGTTGTCAACTTTTTCAGGAAGAACGTCTTCTTGCCTGCCACCTTCTCCAAGAAGAAATCCCAGGAGTTCACGTTAGGTTTCGGTGGGTTCTTTGACGGGTTGATCCCAAGCAGAGTCGAAACTGTCATCATCGTTGTCTTTGTCTTGCTTACTGGGTTCTTGAACGCCTTGCACATCCACCATGTCAGTGACAACCCACAATACACCACCAAAGCGGCTGAATTAGGTCACTTCATCGCTGACAGAACGGGTATCACCGTGAGTTACTTGATCCCATTGTTGATTTTATTCGGTGGAAGGAACAACATCTTGCAATGGTTGACCGGCTGGGATTTTGCTACTTTCATCATGTACCACAGATGGATCTCCCGTATCTCAGTGCTTTTGGTTATTGTCCACGCCATTGCCTTTTCCGTTTCCGACAAAGCTACCGGCAAGTACAAGAAGCGTATGACCAGTGAGTTCATGATCTGGGGTACTGTTGCATGTATCTCTGGTGGGTTCATCCTTTTCCAAGCCATGTTGTTCTTCAGACGCAGATGCTACGAAGTCTTTTTCTTGATCCACATCACCCTCGCTACATTATTCGTCGTTGGTGGGTTCTACCATCTTGACCATATGGGATACGGCAACTTCATGTGGGCTTCGATCGGCGTGTGGGTGTTTGACCGTGCCGTGCGTATCGGCCGAATTGTCTTCTTCGGTGCTCCGAAAGCCGAAGTCACCATCAAGGGTGACGAAACATTGAAGATCATTGTCCCAAAGCCAAAGTACTGGAAGTCCATCCCTGGCGGCCATGCATTCATCCATTTCGTCAAGCCTTCGTTGTTCTGGCAGTCTCATCCATTCACATTCACCGCCAGTGAATGCGACGACAAGATCATCTTGTACACCAAGATCAAGGACGGTATCACCAAGAGCATTGCCAAGAGCTTGTACAATGCCCCCGGCCAGACCGGTCAAGTGAGAGTCTTGGTTGAAGGTCCATACGGTGAACCTAGTGGTGCTGGACGTACGTGCGACAACTTGGTCTACCTTGCGGGCGGTAACGGTATTCCTGGTATCTACTCTGAGTGTGTCGACGTGGCACAAAAGGCTAAGAACCAATCGATCAAGTTGGTCTGGGTTGTCAGAAACTGGAAGTCGTTGACTTGGTTCAAGGAGGAGTTGTTATACTTGAAGAAAACATCTATTAATACTACCATCTACGTGACGAAACCTTCGGATGCTTCTGGATTGGAGTGCTTTGAATCCCCACTTAACTTGGAGAAGGACTTGAGCAGTACTGAGAAGAACGATGACTATGATGAAAAGAGATCCGTTAGTTGTACTTCCGATTCATCTGGTGAATCAATCATATCACTCATCAAGGAAACTTTCTCCAACATCGAGTTCATCGAGGGCCGTCCAAACATCGAAGAGCAAATTAAGAAGGACATCCAAGAGACTGATGGTCCTATTGGGTTCATCACCTGTGGTCACCCAGCTATGGTCGACGAAGTTAGATACGCAGTTAAGGAGAACTTGGACCAATCCAAATACAGGGCCGAGTTCCATGAACAATTGCAAACCTGGGCTTAGAGAAAGATTCGTTTTGTTTACTTTTGCTTGTCTTTTTATACTTGTTTTTTAGTAATTATTTATAGTACAAATTATACAGTGTCTTTTTTTTACTTTTTTTTTTGTTATTTAAAGCATTCTATTTACTCGTCGTCACTATCTTCGTAAGTTGGGATATCGTCTAGCATTGGTTGCTGGGGTGGCTGTGCGGGTTGTGGTTTGGGCGGTGGGGCTTGTTGTTGCTGGTGGTGTTCGTGGTGGCCGTTGGAGTTGAGTCTTGGTCGTTTTGCTGGGGGCTCCTCGCCATGCGGTATCGAATTGCGTTGTGGTCCCATGCCGTTGTGCTTGCTTCTTCTCTCCATTTCTCGTCTCTTCCATGCTCTAGATATCTTTGGACATGATTCTATAACCTCCTTCTCTCTAACACCATCTTTAATGGAGACCAAGATCTTTTCTACCACACTGATATGGTTCCCATTGCTCTTGTCGTTTCTAAATCTCAACATTTCCCAGAATCCTTTCTTGCTGGATGATTGGCGGCACTCAGCGATTCTGCCCTGCAATGGCTCACCCAATGCTTTCAATCTCTCCCAGTCTTCGTCGGAAAGATCCAACTTGGCAAAGTCGGTGTGGACGTTACTTCCCTGCCACACTCTCAATTTGATAACATTGGGTTTGGAGTCATAATCCAAATACGTGCTCGAGGGATCTCTTTCATCCAAATCAGGGTCTTGCACTTCGTTGAAAACAAACTCCAACTGGTAGTCGACAGTGTTTTCTTCAGCAGGCTTCCATTTCAACAAAGTTTGGTCAGTGCCAAAGACGTACGGAGTTTCTGCACATGTGTAAATTAGCCCATCGGAAGCATGAAACAACTGGTCCATCTTGCTCAATACATCGTCGGCATGGTATGACGTCAACATTGTTTTGAACCCCACTTTAAATGGGAAATCCGGGGCGTTGACGACTTCCGGGTGGTTTCTTTTGAAATTGTCAAACGGCTTCATGACATTCTCCGTGATGTACCCCAATCTCTTTGGCAATGGTCTGTCGACTATACACTTGCCGTTAATCGCCAATGCATCGAATATGACATATCTCAAGACTGGCTCACTGACATTTCTGTTTTCCAAGACTAATTCGCCGTCCAACAACGTCCCGTGGTGGTAGCTTGGATTCTCTTCGGATTCGTGAGTAGTCAACGGGAAATGAATATTTGGGATGAAGTAAAAGTCATTCTCACGGGTGACCAAGAAAACACCTTCACCCTTTTCAGGGTCGTTAATCAAGAAAAGCAATGCTCTCAACCCGTCGGTTTTCTCACAGACGAAATAGTCTTTACTTAACAAGGTCTCTTCTAGGTGCTTTCTCTCGAATGAAACCGGTTGGGACCCTGGGAAAGAGGTGCTTCTTCTGCCCAACAACTCTGCAATCATGAGTCTTAATTCCTGAGCGTCCTCGTGATCCAACCTGTTTCCTGGTATCACAGGGATCTCTCTATCCTCTAGTTCAATCATTGTGGAAAGGGTAGATGTGATGCGACTTGACGTGATGGTAATGAAGGGATGGTTGGGCTGGCAAGATGGTGATTGATAAGTTTGTTTTGTCGTGGTTTGTGTTCATCTGAAGTATTTTTTTTTTCGCTCTCTCGCTTGCTTGCTCACAGTAAGTTTGGTTGTCAATTTTTTTCTGCTGTTGTTGTTGTTGTTTGTCTCGCATTTGCAAAACGAAAAACTTTCACGAAATATGGCAACCACCTCCAGACAGCCCATCAGCCACCTATAACCCATGAGACTAACGTCACAGCTAATCAATGATGCTCCCATAATATTGAACCCAGAAGGTAAACTAACCATTCTACTACGAGACTTGGGGTTGACAGAGTTGGAGAACTTGAGTATCACGAATGACAAGTTTGAAGTGATAGACTTGTCCAACAATGACTTGATCAAACTAAGCAACATCCCTCCCAATTTCCACAAGCTTGAAGCTTTGTTGTTGTCAAATAACAACATACTGTACATAGATGATGATACTTTCCCGCTACAAAACAAAATCAAGTCAATTACGTTATACAACAACAATATCTACAGGTTTCAAGCCAACTTCAAGGACAAATTCCCGAAACTTGAAACACTCGTGTTGATAGGCAATCCCATCACCGAGTTGGAGAATTATAGAACGTTCGTAATCTGGTTGATACCGTCTTTGAAAGTGTTGGATTTCAAGAAGGTCAAGCAGTCGGAGAGACAACAAGGAGATGAATTGTTTGGACAAGACCACACAGTGTTTAATAAAGAAGCATCCAAGTTGTTGAACAAGACAGGAGATGCCAGTGCCCAGAACGGCAAAGTCGACAAGCAGGTGAATAACGTTGTCAAGAAACTAACAGAGGAGGAGAGACACGAGTTGTTGAAGAAGTTGGAAGTTGCAAGCAGTATTGAAGAGATTGAAAAGATTGAAAACTTGCTCAAGAGTGGGATTGTGTAATTGATGGGTAGTTGACGAATAGACATATGGCTGTAAATCGCATGAGTTCGGGGCGTTTTTTGGATTTTGACGGTTGGGGTTGAGGATGCATTGTTCTCTTCTTTTTTTTTCTTTGCAACGGAGGTTGGAAGTCATACTGGTTATGTTACTTTCCGACACAGTTGTCTTGTTACTGTCCATACTTTAAAATTTTTTTTTCTGCTTCCCTTTTGTCTCACTGTCTCCTCCTCCTCCTCCTATGCCAATATGTATGAAATATTCCAATACTCACTTCACTTTCTTTTCTTGTCTATATAATTACCCTGTCTTCTTTTACCAAAACCAGATAGTTACAACATTATCATCAAACTATTACCACCCTGTCCCCATTCACACTGGTCACATGGTACCATCAACACAATTATAACCAAGCTTCCCCCCAAACTCTTACCCAAATATCTCAGTATCCAAAGCAGAAAATTTTTTTTTCAAACTTTCTAACATAGAACAACATTCAACCACCAGTCCAGGGCCGCCATGTCGGAAACAACCACTAGACCGAGACGGAAGGCGACAATCAACAAGACCTACAATGACTCCATCGACCTCAATAGCCTAGAGTACGATTCCCTGAATTCTATGTCTGCCTCAAACTCGGTGAATCTGACAAGCTCCGTATCCAGGAGGAGAGGTGGAGGTGGTGGTGGAGCAGGATCAGGAACAGCAGGTGGAACAAGCAATTCCAACTCCGTCAAACGATCAACACCCAAAAATGACGACTCACCGTCGTCAAATGGCACTTCTACCCCCAACAAGGTGCCTAATAACTGGCAACCCCCTCCGAAGACAGAGGATTATTTCTCGTTCAGGTTGGATTTGACCGACGCCTACGTTGACATAACAACACAAACATTGTACTGCCCGAACCAGTTCCCATCCACGAATAGTAATGGCAGACGAAAGACTAAACCAACAGTCTTCAATCTCACCAAGGGTCAGTACATTTACATGATTAGTGAACCTCCTGGCGAACCTTACTATATTGGCAGAATCATGGGGTTTAAGCACAAGAATAGCAACCAGAAATCCACCTCCATAGATTCCACCGGAGAGATTGTCGATGCCAAAGATTATACATTCCAGATACAGTGGTTTTATAGACCAAGAGATATATCCAAAATCACATCGGATTCACGATTGTTGTTTGCATCGATGCATACAGATACTTGCCCGATCAGCTCATTCAGAGGTTTAGTTGAAGTTCGACATAAACAAGATATTGAAGACCAGTTCAGCCAGGAGCAGTTGAAAGAGACTAAAAGAGGCACCAAGAAGTCTGTATCGCCGACTGCTTCCTCGGCACTTGAGACGTATATTCAGAAACCAAACCATTTCTACTTTGACAAATTGTTTGACCGTTACATGATCAAGTTTTACGATGTTTTGCTGACGGCAAACTTGTTGCAGTATGCGGAGATTGAAAACTCCAAGAGTCGAAATTTCTTGATTGCCTTGAACAAAAGATTTGAGTTTATCTTTGTCGAGAGTCAACGAACCAAGTCGTTGTTGAACTCCTTCAGTTCCAATTCGTGCAGTTGTGAAATATGTGGGCAATGGTGTGATAACCCTGATTCGATAAGTTGTGGTGAGTGTGAAAAATACTACCACATGTACTGTTTAGACCCACCTTTGTTGAAGAAGCCTAGCCGTGGGTTCTCTTGGTCTTGTGCTACATGTACTAAGAAACACGAACTAGAATACCACCAGAAGAAACTTGTCATGTTGTCAGACAACAAATCATCAAACCAAGACCAGTTAGCTAGTGAATTGAGTGTGTTGAGTTCTTTAGAGGCGGAGCTTAGCCGAGAACCGACGCCTGCTTCTCGGGAACAATCGGTTGTCAACAATTCGACATTGCCCAAGTATGAGAACTTGGCCATTGAGTTTTTACATAAAGACAAGGGAAACACCTTCATGCAACGACGAGTCAAAGAAGAATGGTGTATGAGGTACTTGGGCCAATATGCAAGACTAGAAGATGGGGTTGATGTCGACGACAGATCTCCATATCCAAGAGCATCGACGAGAATAGGAACCAAGCATCAAGCTGTATATATTCCCGAATGTGACGGTCATCCTATTGTGTATTATGATGTGGACAAACCCCAAAAGAAGAAACCCAGTGGCGGTAACCAAAACAACAAGCGACCAAGATCGAAGAATACTCCTGAAGAAGTTGTGGAGGAACCAGTCAAACTAGAAGTCCCCAAAGAGTACGCCGATCTTAACCCCAAGGAATATCCATCTTGGCTACAACCCAGACCAAAGGGGTACGTTGAACGTGGTGTTGACGACGGCGATGGAGAGACGTGTACTTTGTTGTGGAAGAACAGGCAAGAGGATGTTGATGACGATTTTGCCAAACTTGATGCATACGTTGCCAGATGTGCACCAATAGCCGAGTCGCTCGATTTGTCTCCTAACTCGCCAAATTTCATGGATTCGATATTGTTGTCGTATATGAAGCACGATGGCGACGCTGACCTAGCGTTTAAGGAAGCTCAAAAGTTAGACAAGAAAAAGCTTAGAGAGCCTGTGTTTAGCAAAGAGGAAATTAGACGCTTTGAGAATGGTGTTCGTGAGTTTGGAAGTGAGTTGTACCCTGTTTACAAGAAGGTGAAGACTCAGCCTTCAGCCATGGTTGTCCGATTCTACTACTTGTGGAAGAAAACACCAAACGGTAGAGAGATCTGGGGCAACTACGAGGGAAGAATCCAGAAGAAGGTGCAGAATATTGTTAAAGACGAACAGAAAGCTGTCAAACAGCAACTTGACGATTTGGCAAACCCCGAGGATGATTCTTCGTATGAAAGCTCCAAGATGCCTCCACAGAAATCGTTTGTGTGCAAGCACTGTCAAACCAATTCATCCTTGCGGTGGTTTAGAATCACTGGTCATGATGCCAAAAAGCTCAATCCAGAAAACAAAGTCGTGGCGTTGTGTTTCAGATGCGCAAGATTATGGCGACGATACGCTGTTGTATGGGAAGACCCAACCCAAATTTCTAAAAAGGTATCCAACGGTAAAGGTAACGGTTGGAAAAAGAAGGTCGAGCCGGAATTGGCCAGTGATGCGACAGCGATCTTGGAACACGCTCAAAGTATGCTGACACTTCCAACGCCGCCAGCCGCTCTGGTACCGCCAACAACTTCAGCACCAACAACAACAGAGCTGACGTCGCTGCCTAATCTCAGCCCAGCCCTGGAAATCAAGCATGAAACGAAAAAGAGATCCCTGCCGCTGTCATCCACTCCAGCAAAGAAAAGATCACGAATCAAGGAAGAGAAGAGTGAAACTCCTAAACCTGTTGCTTCGACTGCTGTTGCGGCTCCAGCTGAGCCTGAATTGCATGACAAGGTTTCCGACGATAAAATCAAGGAACTTTTGTTTAACAAGAACTATAAAGCACCCGACGTTAAGAAATTGGTGAAGAAGCTTCCATTAGCCAAAGCTAAAGAGTATATCGCTGACTTGATTGAGAACTTCCGTGTGAGGCAACTAGCAGATGTATATTCTCATTTGTCAACCATCCAAGTTCCAGCCTCGTCGATTGAACTACCATTTGAACCTTCGGAAAGAAATTGCTGCGTGTGCAGAGAGCACGACAATAATTCTACTTCTTCTTTGATAGAAATGTTGATTTGCTCTTCTTGTGGTGTCAACGTTCACGCATCGTGTGCTGGAATTTCAGTTGCTGATATCGAGAACATGAAATCTCCGGTGAAAGAGTGGTTATGTGAGCCATGTACTAATGACATGAGACCTGTACACTCGGCCATCTATTCCTGTTGCTGTTGTCTTGCCAATGAGGCAAACTACGAGTTGTCCATATTGGGATCACCATTCGTCAGACCCGATTTCTTGAAACCTATAGATAACGGAAGATGGTGTCATTTGCTATGTGTGGCTTTTAATAGCGAGCACGTTGATTTCCACAAACCCAATGGAACCAAGTTCAACGAGAGCATCACCAATACGTTATCCATCAACAGTGTGGATAAGATCTTTTTGAACAACCATCATCACACCTGTGAAATCTGTGAGACCAAGAATGGAGCTATTATCAAGTGCGAGTTGTGTGATGACAAAGATCACTATTATCACATTACGTGTGCTCAAGACACGCCGAACTTCAAGTTGGGTTTCAAGTTGGTTGAATCAAAGGATAGTTTGGTTAAAGCTGAAGGGCATACTGGCAAGTTGAAAGCAATCTTAGTTTGTCCTAAACATGACCAATCCAAGGAGACCGTCTTGAGTTTGAGAACGCTAGGTAAGAGAGTCACCACCAGATCCAATTCATCTGACAATGAAGAGAAACCACTCATGCAGTTGTTCTTGGAAGACTTGCTCAAGAACAAGACCTCCAAGATATCGGGGCAATTGAAGCTGATGAACTACATTGAGAACTTTAAACAGTACTACCAATTGAAAGATGATACGATTGACTCAACTAAGCGAGTAGCTCATGTGTGTGATAAATGTCAAACCAAGACGTCCCCGATTTGGTGGCCGCGGAACGAATCCAATGAGAGAGTGTTGTGTCAATCATGTTATCACGGTGGTAAAGATGACAAAGTGGAAGGTATGAACGACGAAGAAGAGAGCGGTATTGGCAAACCATTGAATGGTGAAAACTACGGCATTGATGACGAGTTGGATAGATTGGAATTGATATACACTCCAAACATCATCGAGTTCAAAGAGGAAGAAATCCCTCCCAAGCCAGTAGAACCAATAGTTGAAAGCATAAGCAGGTCTAAGATCTCCCTAGGTGATATCCTCAGTTAGATTGCCAAAAAAAAAGTATATATATATGAAATCAATAAATAAACACAAAAATATTGTATACACACACACTACACACAAGAATTAAATACTCAACGAAGGACATTATCGTTTTCTACGACTAAATATCGAATTAGCATCAGAATACAACGACGCCGTCTCTCCACCTCCACCACCACCATTCCTCCCTCCAAATATCAGAGGTTTGGTATTGGATGTACGTCTGCTGAATATCGAACTGGCGTCCGAATACAACGTTCTTATCTCATCAGCAAGCTCATCCACGTCATCATCATCCTCTTCCTGTTCCAACTCCAAATCATATCCTATCTCCCGCTCGTCGACGCCATCATTGCCGTCCTCGTCGTCGTAATAGTAATCATTGTATTGTTTCTCATTCGTCAAGTTCAAGCACCGATACACGTTTTCCTTCCCGGGGTGACCCCCAAGAGGCGACGGCGAGTGCTGACTATTACTATGATGGTGGTGGTGGTGGTGGTGTTTCTTGGACGACTTAGACGTATTTGCTATGATCTCGTGTAGTTTCGTATTGCTCTCATAATTGAAACACGAATTGTTGGTCTTGATAGACCCGTTCGAAACCACGGAGTTCACACTCTGTGCGTCCTCCCAGTCGGCCATCCTCCCCGGGCTCGGGGCGGTGTGACTATGATTCAGTTTCTTTCTTGTCAAAAGGGAGGTCGATTTGCGGTTGGGCGACGCCGAGGAAGCGGACCCGATGCTGGACGCCGAGGACAAGCTCAAGGAGAAACTCTTGCGGGAGGATGCGCTGGATGACGACACCGACCCGGATCGGGATGCTTCTGATTGTGTGGATCTGCGTGATCTTGTGGAGGAGGAGGACGAGGACGACGAGGAGGGTTTGGTACGTTGGGATTTCTTTTTGTGTTGTTGTTTTAATTTCTCTTGGGTTTGGTACGACACCGGTGGGATTAAGTAGAAGTTCATTGTTTATAACGGGATGGTAAGATAGGAGAAGAGCAACGGCTTTTGGATGGAGTGGTGGGAGCAAGGGCAAGATGTGACCTTTTTATAATTCATGAGATTGAAGTTCCGGAATGTATTTCATTCATTTATGCACAACTGTGGTTGAGGTGAGTTCATGAATATTGGAGGGGGGAGTTCTTTTTTAAACTATTTTCCCATATTGTATAGTTTGGAAATGTACAACAATAACCCACTACCTACTATCTACCCACCCACCCACTCACCCTGTGGACTTGCAGGAAATTCTTCTTTTTGCAGCCTGTGCAGATTCTCACTTTTTTTTCTCTGTCCAGCTTAAACAATGCATTAAGCAATACCGCTTACGGTAAGAACAATACATTTCAAAAGAGGGCAGCGTTCCAGTTATAATTGTTTCGTTTGTTGTCTGCCCGAGTGATAAGCTGCTGTTTTTTGCCTCCAACTCTGGGGGGTGAAAGGGAGTGATTTAGATTTCTACAATACGTATAAACTCAACGAGGTGGACTCCCACATCTTTTGAATCGTCATGGCACCCACCTGAAATAGCGCGTTTATGTCTCCTTTAATCATCAGCAACACTTCTCTCTTCCAGTGCTGGTTTTTTTCCATCCACACTGTTGATAATGTTTACGTGTGGTCTTTGTACACCACTGCAAATCCCTGCTGTTTGTTTGTTCTCTGAAGGATTCGCAAGATAGAGCGGAAGAAGAAGTGAGTTCCTGATTAACACAAAATATAAACAACTGCGAATTTTTTTTTCCGTTTCCTGGGTGCATGAACTGAAATAAAGAATGTAATACAAAGTAAGTCTCAGGTGTTTCTGGTTTTACATGTTGTAAATGAAAAGGATGGGAGGGAGAGACTGTAGCAATTAGGTCGTTGTTGATAGTAGCAACTACCTTAAGGTCTTGTTTTGCCAGAAGAATGATAGTTTAGAGAAGAGCTGGTTTATAAGGGTATGGCACATGCACAATCCATTGTCTAAACTCTAATCTGTCGATATAGATTTGCAATCCACACAATGCAGAACTAACTTAACCAATAGTCTCCAAAGCCAAGGTCTGGATTTCCATTTGGTGGAAGTGGGCGTTAATTTCTTTTTCTGCATTTAGTATTTTGATTTGCGTTCTTTGCTGAAACATGAGGTGGGCAGTCGCTTTGCAATCAGCACCTGTCTTTCACCACAGGCTGTTTCTTCATGTAAGGAGGTCCAGAGGCAAAGGAAATGCGCGAATAAAACAGTTCTCATTGGCAATCTAGTACCTGGCATCAATGAATAAAAAAAAAAAAGAAAAGATGGACTGTCTGATCAACCCTTGACTCAAGGTACAATCAACCCACTGGACCAACTTCAACAAGGCTCAGTGTTCGTCCTGTGATTGTAGTTGTTAGACGAGCACAGGAAAAAAAAAGTTTTGCAACATTCTTAATTTAGCAATTGCGGCATTTTTTACGACTTTTACCAAGATTACTCACCAATGAGTGATTTTTCACACCAGTAAGACACTTGCTTAGGACTCGGTGGGGGTGAGAGAGAAGTTGAAGAATGTTAGCTTTTTGTAATTACGCTTTGCTTTGGCTCTCAAAGATCGTCTTTACATGCACTATTATTGTTGATGGGATGCAGTGGAGCATAAACGCATGGCTGGATAAAGTGGATAGTTTATGTTACAAAGCGGATGGTATGTTAAAAGATGCATTTGGCTCTGGAGGGGGACAATCTTTGCCATTAGACTCTTATTTCCATCTGGCCCCCAACAAAGGCTGATAGCGTCCTCGAGGACAAAGAGAATGCAGTGGGATATCTGGGTTGCGTGATCTGGGACAGAGGACATGTGCTTGTCTTTTTAAGATCCAAACATATCACTTTGTAACTCTGCTGGCAAAACTTCATAGCTTGGTGTGCCCTGTGTGAGTGGATTGTTTTGATAGCTATTTTGCAGTAAAGGGTTCATAGCCTCGTGGAGAGTCTCGGAATTTTGTGTTCCAGTCCGACAATCATTCAGAGGATTTACACACAGAAAACAAAAACAAAGGAACCACAATCATTGAGGATTATTTCTTGTTCCTAGCCACTCACTCCTCGGACCCCGGGGCAAGGAACCAACCTTTGTTGATCATCCATATCTCGGATTTCTCGAAATGACCGAGATTTCTCACTTGACAGCGTCCTGGTTATACGCAGGAGTGGAACTCGGAAATATGATGCGGAGTTAAGACTGCACCCCCACGGCAAATAACATCCACTCGAGCCAATGGGACACGCTCACGTGTCGCGATCTTCACTCTTATGCTCCTTTAAATAATCTCCATTTTTTGCAACCGTTCCCAACAGTCTGGCTGCTTCGTCAATGGCTACACCCAGAACCCGCCTCACCAATATCTTTCACCCATTAAGCGACTTACAACCGATCGGAATGATATTGTGATGACTATTCGCATCGTAAAAGCCGTGATCTTGCCATAAATTTTACTCGGCCAGGCATATAAAATTCTTCTTGGCCACTGCTAGGACTTGACGAGGCCAATTGTTCACCACCTCCCTCCCCACCGCACAACAAAGAGAGAGATGGAGTGATGGGCAGACGTTGGAAAGTTTAACTAGGGAAGTTGTAGCCTTGTGTGTGGTGCGTGGGTTTGTCCTCTTGATAAGCAATTTGTATACGCGCAAAAGAGTAAGTTCAGTTTTATCACCACTAAGAAGGTGAATCACCTGACCAATCACAGAGCCAACAGATAAGCCGTTTGTCCTCAAATGACACAGACGATAATAAAGTTGTGCATGCTGTCTGTGTAAGAACCGTCGTGGTGTGCTTGATCCGTTCGGTGTCAAGCAGAAGAAGCAAAGCAAGGGGGTAGGGTGTGGGAGAGTGAGTGGCCAGTTGCAGTTGCAGCTGGGAAGTCTAAACAGAGTAATCAACAACGAATCAAATTGCATTGTCGAGCGGATTGCAGTTCCCGTTGGAACAATACAAAAATAACCCAATCTCTACCCGCTAATGCCCTCGACCTTTCTTTCGTCCACCCTGGGGACGCCCCCAACTTGCGCCCAAAGCCCAGTGTCCACGGAGGCAGAGGGGCGTGTGAGTGAGTGCGTGATTTTCTTATCGCACAATTGGGTTTTCTTTCAATTTTTCACTTTCTGATTATCAGTTTTTTTTTTATCGGGCCAATCAGAGCGCACCATTCCGACTTTGTGTCACTTGGAATTTACCCAATTACAGAAGATATCACGTGCCCTGTATTATCCCCCTGTTTTGTAACTTACGGCTTCATTGGACCTTGCTCTGTGGTTGGACATCTGTCAGCGGCATATCCTGGCTATCACAGGAACAGATGACCAGAGTCAACTAAACTGGTTCTTGTGTAGGCTGTGGTATGCTTAGTTTCTACTGGTTGGATTAACCTGCCCGGGAGAATTGTTGCAAAAAAAAATAGAACACGAACAGAGCCTCCTCTCCGACTCTTTCTCGCACAAGAAAAGCACGTCGTGAGGGGGGGGGGGGGGGGTGGAGGAACAATCTGCCCAATGAAAGCAAGTGGTGGTCGGAAATATTATCAGAAGTTCCGTATCCCAAATGAATGCAAGCATGCACAGGATGCATTGTTAGGTAATCGCATCCCATTCAACAGGCAGTTCGCCTCGGGATCCCTGTATATACACTTTATAATACGTTTGTGTTTGTGCAATGTTCTACAGCGAACAAACACACAGAGAGAGAGCAACACACGTCCCATATTGACTTGTGCTTCTTAAAAATCTTTCAACCTTTCCTTCGCCATACATACAAATTAAATATCCAATTCCAATTCCACTTCTACTCCCGCTTCCTTTCTTCCACTTCCCTCGTCCAACTTTCGATTTCCACTTCTTCTTTTATATACCGCTTGCTTTTCTTGCTTTCTAGCTAATTCACTCCAGGTCAGCACCACTATCACCACCACCTGATAACACCTGATAACACCGAAAACCACTAAATCAAAAAGCCACCTACACAAGGTTTAACCACACACCAACCCACGATGAACATAAACTATAACTCAACAGGTAAATATCACGCCATGTATTCGCCGTCATCAACCACTTCAACGTTCCCACCGTCTAACACCAACAGTAACAAGAAAGCGTCTTCCCTTGCGTCTTCCTTCTCACAAATTAGTTTCCCCAAAAGTCTCAAACTATCGCTGCTTTTGACCCATGAAGTCGACAACATTGAAAGCCTATGGAAGATGTACAACAGAGCTCGTGAATCGTTACCTTATCAGGCAAGAATGGAGAATTTGACTTGGAGGATGATGTACATTAACAACAAAGCAATCTTTACTAACAATAAATCAGCTATCCCGGGCATCCACCACGATGATAATAGCATTGTTGAAGAGATTTTGGACCCCACTGGTGAGGAGTTTGACTATGTTGCTCATATTCGGAAAATTGGCCAGAACAGTAACAATAATGCGAACACCAATGACATGGACGAAGATGATGATCTTACTAGTTCTGCTGGTGGTATGACGTCGATAAGTACTAGGAAGCGTCCGGCTCCGTTTTCACCAATGATCCAGCCTGAAAAACCAGCTATTTCCTTGTTGTCTGAACAACTTCACCACCATCAACAGCAACAGCAACAGCAACAGCAACATTACAACAGCTTCAACCAAGTTCATCCTGAAACAGTTGAGTCGCTTTCTTCTGCTTTTGAGTTTTCGCTAGATCCGTTGGCGTTTGAAGGTCCAAATCAAAACTTCCAGGAATTCCACCCACAACACGATTCAGTTCATTCCTCGTACAACGAGAAGCCTTTGTTCGATGATTTCCTCCACCACTACAATCACGAAACGTCCACCAGTATCTCCTCTTCATTGTCGACAGTTGTGCCAACCAGCACCCAGCTCACCATGACGTCTCCACAAAACATCAACAATAGCAACCCCCAGGCTAGATTCAACTCCACGGTTAGTATATCCGCCATGGCACCAACCACAGCTACTCCCAACAGTCTATTACGCCAGGAGTCAATGATCAGCTTGCCTGATTTCAACCACAACAACAGTCTACGATCCATGTCACACACCCCATTACAGTCCCAGTTCTCATCGAGTCTTACCGAATCGTCCAGTTTTGGCGGCATCACATTGCCCAGCCAACCACATCACCAAACACAACCTCACAGTCTACATTCCGACTCGTTGTACTTTGACGCCAACCCAAACGACGGCGACTACATGTCACAACACCACAACGGAAGCCATCAACAACAACAACACCTCCAGCACCATTCCCAGCAACCACTCCCCAAAAAGACCAAGAAGAGAGTTACGACCAAGCCGCGCAAGAAGGGCACGGCGAGCCCGGAGTCCACGACAAGTTCAAGCACCACCACGGCAATCACGTCGTGCACGAACTGTGGCACCAAGACGACACCACTATGGAGACGAAACCCACAGGGCCAGCCTTTGTGTAATGCGTGTGGGTTGTTTTTGAAACTTCATGGTGTCGTGCGTCCGCTTGCGTTGAAGACGGACGTGATTAAGAAGAGACAGAGACAGCTGAAGAAGCCGGAGGATTCGAACAGTGGGAGTAATGGAAACGGAAACGAGAGTGGGAATAATGTGAACACGTCGAATTCGACTCCTGACGGTGACGATTTGTTTCCTTCTCCGTTGAAGAAGAACGGAAGTATAAGTAATGGTAATGGCGTGGGCAAGAAGGCGTCTGCGATGAAGAAGAAAGTGGATGTTGGGGATAGAATAGATGAAAAAGATCTAGATTGGTTATCGCTACAACAGTAGATTATAACGATGAGCTTATTCGTCTTTTGTTTATGTATATGTATAGGTTATAGAAATGAATCCTTTCTTTTTAGATTTATAATAGGGAATTTTGGAGAAGTCGCGCGTGGGCGATTTTTCTTGAACAGTTGACACCACCTGGATTGTCCACCAACAGTATAAAAGGAAGATGTGGGACAAAAAAGGAAAAAGGATGGCTTTAGCGTCAAGATAGAGATTGTTGGTGTGAGCGGGTTTCCTTGGGGGATGCCTTGACTCATATATGAGTGTAACTACTGACATTGCACCTTACTTATAGCACTCGCTCGTTCCACCACTCGGTGATGTGGACAGCATGTTTTGTATTAATGTATATTCGTTTCTATCGTGTTATACGGAAGTTGATCTGTAGATTCACCCATCTCTCAGAATACGTTATCCATCACTGTAAGAGGCAACCGTTACGTCGCGCTCTTCTCAACAATGTCTGGCATCAGGGTACAGAACTCATGTTCGTGGATGTCGCTGAGATAAACGACGGAAGATGTCTCTGTGATTGCTTTTCAGGATAACGATTGACAAGAGTGAGATATATGCTACACAGTCGGTCAACGTCGAACTACAGCAAACAGTCATATAAAACAATAAAAACGTATATATTAAAGCGTTATCCCGACAGCGAGTGCCTGGATAGATGCATGCTACAATTGATGTCACAACGTTATTAGTATGGGTTCAAAAAAATTATGACACCCTGCCTATCACCCTCAAAGTAACGAAAAAGGTAAAAAGTCCAGACGTCTAGCTCAAAACTGCCTCGAATTGCATCTTCCTTCTGTAAAATCTTTTCTACCTGAGTTCGTTCCTCCGCTTTTTACAGTCGAAACTGAGAGTCGTGTACCGTGCCCCAAACACTCCTGGGGCCCCGTTCTTAAATCTCCACGTCTCCGCCAAGCTATTGTGAGACAAACCCTAAATCGACCACGTGACTCTAAACGAAATAAAATCTTCTAAAGGCTTAATTCCTGGCTTTTTCCAGTTCTTACATGGCGAGGTTTGCGAAGTGACTTCAAACTGTGGTGCAGTTCTCCCGCGGTAGCTAAGGGTACTTCGCGGCGCAAAAAGCTTTTAAAGGGGGAAATACGGTGTCTTTGTGTACGTTCGTCTACACCATTCATTTTAACCACAAATGAACCCCGTTATCCACCGCGGGCTATCGATTGAATACGACAGGGTGTTCCTACTCCACCACCAGTCGAGCAACCCGTACCGACAGCAGACATGGTACAAGTACTTGAACGCGACGGTACGGGCGCTCCGCAAGATGTTGAAACTCCAGATCGACATCGACCGGTTGCCGCGTTCAGCCACTGCTGGGGTCGAGCATAAACGCAGCCAGGTTGTTCGGTTGGCACAGAAGATGCTTGCTGTGTGAGGGGAGGTGTGCAGAGGGTGTATTTTTGGGATTATTGGACTAGCGCAGTTCTTGGCGTTGGGGTTTGCGTTACTTGGGTCATTGGGGAAGATAACGTTGCTCATTGAACAGATCCCGGGGGTGAAGCCACTACCGACGAGAGTCAAGTCGCTTGAGGATGTCTGGACAATCCCCAAGGAGGATGATCGTGGAGATGAGATGGATCAGGGCGTGGAGAGTGAGTATTTGCCGTGCATCTGTTTGCGTGTTCTGAGATAGAGCTAGATCTTTTGAGAATGAGCAAGACGTTCCTTGCGGAGGACAGAGACATGGTTTTCTCCCCTGTTCAGCCACCTTCGTGCTCCTTAGCGGGATTATCTCCAGAGGAGAGTCTAAAATCACTCCAGATGGCTATAGTCGAGCTCTGTGACGACCCTGGTCATAATCGATCATCAAACCAAGCGCCTCGTGGCAAGTACTTGTACTTTCCTCACACTGAACTTACTGAAGGCAGGGTACCGTATTGTGGTATGAAACAAACCAAGAGTTGGCTCAACGCTGAGATTGGTGACAAACCCGGGTGTTGTTTGGTTTCCGCAAAGACCCAGCACAAGTTCGATGTGCTACTACCGAGCATACTCGGGGCTATTGCCGAAGACCCACTGTTTAATGCCACCCTGTTGGAGTGCTTCAGGAACAAGATCACTGTCGGTGATCATGATATCTTATGCCCAGGTGAGTTGGAAGTCACAGCGAGTAACGTTCTGGATATCAAAGACAAGTGCGTTGCCAGGAGAAGAGAGTTCAAACGGTATGTGTCTGCGCTTGAGTTCAACGTCGGTAGGGAGCTGTTTTCGGCTGTGTTCCGCCACATTTGGACACAGTATGCTACGCATTACCTCACCTGGGATCAACAGTACGCTGGATCGGAGACGGCTGGGAAAGTTGATATATTTGGGATTCCTTGTTGTTTAGAATACATCAGTGGAAAACCTTACAGAGGATGATTGTCAACAAAGAAGTTCGTGTTTTGAAAGAGGGATACCAGAACCACATCGTGAAAATCGAAGACAAAGTGATCGCAGTTGAACTAGAAGTGGTGAAGACGAATGATGGTGATGGACCAGCTCTGTATCTAATTAGTACGTCTTCCAATCGAGCTGCGATGTTGAATAACAAACCAAAGAACACAGCGGAGGATGAAGAGGTAGAAGAACTTACAGCCAAGGGAGTCGGCGATTTTCTGAAACAGACAAACGAGCTACGTGTGGGGTCCGTGTCTATTCTTAAAGAGTACTATATCATCGACAAGGACGGTCCATTTGATCCACAGAACGTGCTTAGCTACACGCAACGCCGGGGATGTGCAATCCCAGTAGGTGAAACAAGAGTGACTGATGAACAATTTGAAGAGACTTTGTTGCCTTACTTGCAGGGGGCACTCTGGATAATTGAAACTGATCCGAATTATGAAATCGTGGACGTTGAGAACAAGAAAAGGATACTTGATGGACCAAAGAATGAAATGATGCCCATTTACTTAGCCCACAGCGAGGATGTGTTGAAGAAGCTATCCAAGGACGCAGTAGCCACATTGCTTAAGGACACCACCGGCTGCATGCTGGTCAAACTGCATGACTTGGGCCCGCCTGACTCTAAAGAAGACACGATAAATTTGGACTACGCGGTAAGCATGGAGTTCTACAAGTGGTTTATTCTGCTCGAGCGCCAGGTCATCAAGAAGTTCATGGAGGGAGAGCAAATCGTGGCGACGAGATTCAAGAGACATAGACAGAAGTTGGCGTATAAAGCCAGACAGAAGGTCAAGAGTTTGGGCCAGAAGAAACGAACGCAGGAGTTTTATGTTGGCACCCCGGCCAAGAAGCAAAAAATATAAGCGGGAGGGGAGATGTAGACTTTGGAGGTGGTGAATAGTTCGGCTACAATATGATTGGGTCGAGTGGAGCCAGCTATGTAGGTACAGGAGCGTTCTGAGCAGGAATAAAAGTCTACATCGATAAATACAGACGAATAAGCTAGAATCTGATTTGGGTTAGTAGTACCGTATTTTCGTCACGAACACATATATTTGGTAACGCCATACGCGAAAAACAAAGAAGTTAAACCGCCTGAGGATCAAGAAGAAGAAGAAGAAGGATTGTTGGCAAGCTTTTTCTTCATCGCATCGACAACACCAAACGTGCGTGAGGTGTCCACAATACCCTTTTGATCTACGTGCACGACTCTTGATCGCAACCAGCCACAACCGTTCGAATATCAGAAGCTGCAAAACAGGACAACAACCAAAGTCAGAAGCCCCGTGAACCAACTAACCACTCATCTTATAATTCCTTTCATGAGCTCCGTTGAACCCTCCACTCCGGGTCACTTACCTCGGTTGAAACCGTCTTCGACATCCACGGAAAACTACACTGATTTCACACTCTCACCATCTTGAATCCACCACGTAATCCAGTTTAGTAATCTTATTAATCACTTCTTTGTGGGACCGTTGCTTGGGCAAACGGAGATGTGGGCTCGTTCGAATTTCCAAACCTGGGGTTATCACCACGAATCTCGCGGCTCGGTATCGGTGTCGGTCGTAACGGGCCATATGACCGAGAAAAACGGAGTTAGCGTGTTTATTTCTAGAACGTCTCTGATGAGTTTGCGAAAACTTCAACATTGCTTTGCTGTTGCGTCGCCAAGTTTCAGCTCAATGATGATCGTGTGAAGCAGTGCTGGAGTTTGTAATGTGATTACTCAGATGTGTTGGATGATGGATATAAATAGAGGTGGGTAGGTTCCTCAAAACTGCACATTCTCAACTCCTCATCATCACTAACAACAACAAACACCAAATAATAATGTCAGAATCAAACGCAAACTCAAACTTATTCAAGCCATTCCAAATCGGCGACGTCACACTTGCCCACAGAATCGTGCACTTGCCAACGACCAGGAACCGTGCCACTGACGAGCACGTCCCCACCGACTTGATGAAGAAGTACTACACTGATCGTGCCAAATCCGGAGGTTTAATCGTGACCGAAGCTACCATGATCTCCTTGAACCAGGGCATCTACCCCAACGTCCCAGGAATCTGGAACCGCACGCAGGCCCAAGCATGGAAACATATCACGGACTCCGTGCACGCCGTGGGCGGGAGGATCGCGGTGCAGTTGTGGGCTTTGGGCAGGGTCGGCAAGGCGGACTTGTTGAAGCGCCACGGGTTGCCGTTGACTGCGCCTAGTGCGATCTATGAGTCGGACGTGTCTGCGAAGGAGGCCCATGAGGCGGGGAACCCGATCCAGGAGTTGACGCAGGAACAGATCCGGGAGATCATTCATGTCCAGTTCGCGAACGCTGCGAGGTTGTCGGACGAAGCTGGGTTTGATTTCATTGAGTTGCATGGCGCTATGGGGTACTTGATTGAGCAGTTCATTCATCCGGGAACAAACAAGAGAACGGATGAGTACGGTGGTGGGATTGAAGGAAGATCGAGGTTCTTGTTTGAAACTATTGATCATTTGTCGACTATTGTGAAGCCCTCAAAGTTGGCTATTAGGTTGTCGCCATACAATCAGTTCCAGTTGCCTTATGTCAATCCAAACGCCGAGGAGGACTATACTTATATTATCAAGGGGTTGCAGAAGAGAGCTGATGAGGGTAGAGGATTGGCGTATATTGACATTGTCGATGAGCGTCACAACCCAGATGGGTCGACTCGTCCTCAGAACATCGACTTTGTTAGGAAGATCTGGAAAGGCGTGTTGTTGCAAGGTGGAAGTTACACCTACGACAAGGTCAACAACTGGAAGGCTATCAGGGATATCGCTGCTAGGGATGACAAGACGATGATTGGGTTTGGTAGATATTTCATTGCTAACCCAGACTTGCCAGAGAAGATCAAGAACAACCATCCATTGACTCATTACGACAGATCTACGTTTTATTCCCCATTCAATTACGGGTACAACACCTACCCTGTCCACGATGAGGATCTCAAGGTCGATGCTGAAGAGAAGTTAGTTGGTAAAGCCTTGGCTTAATTTTATACTTTTAGATGAATACAAGATTGATATTAGATGTTTGTAAACGGGGTCTTACGACCTCTAGCTCAAGAGCTTGCTTAAGTGCATGACATTACGCTACACGCCACATCTACGACATAATACAAATACAAGTATTCAATACAAAACTATACTCCACTATGTAGACTCAAAGATTCTGTTCTGGCCACTCTCAGACTCTTCGTACTATCGAAAATCAATAAACGACGTATTCTCCATACAAATACTTACTCTGTAGTTTCAAACTGGTACTCTACATCTTCAATCTGGTTCCAGCCATGAACAACGTAAGGAAGCGACGACTGCAACGTTCCATAATACAAGCCGTGGTTAGGGAGGCCAAGCAACTGCTGGTACTGCTTAATGATGAAAGTCGGCAGGACGTTTTTAGCCGGGATGCCACTAGACACCGCATTAGTTGTTCGTGGGGCATTCATGGCAGCAGCAACGTGCTCGTTGTGATGGCTGCTGTTGTTGATCTCCTTGGTGATCTGCTTCCACTTGTGCTTCTCGCCCGCTAGTAACAATTGGCGCAAGATCTGGATGTCGTGGTGGGTGAACTTGGACGACACGCGGGGGTTGACTGGGGGGTTGGAGGATGCTCCTGTGCCGGATATAACCTGCAGAAGGGACTGTGTGGGCTGTTGTTGCAAGTCGGGGCTATCCTGATCGCTGGTTCTTGGGGGAGAGGGTACTGTTGAAAAATTGCCAAATGTTGTCTGCTGTGGTGGGTTTTGTTGCTGTTGATGAAGGTGAAGGTTGTGTGGGGGTTGGTTGCTGTTTGTGGACATGGTGGTTGAGTCTGTGATATCTGAGAATAGGGAGTTGCCTGATCCGTTTGAGATTGAGGAAGACGCTGAGTTAGGTATTTGTGGTGCTACAGTCGTGGTTGTAGTGACGATGTTTGGTCTGAATGTGGCTGATGAGCTCGGGTTGAACATTATAGGAGGGAAGAAAGAAAGAGAGGGAAGTGGTCTTTTTCTTCAAAATAGGGTTGGATAGGTGTGGTATATATATGTAGAAGTGAAAAAATTCCAGCTGGTGTTTTGTGTGTGGTTTTTTATTGTCTCCGTGGTGATTGTCTTTGTCTTTGTCGTTGTCTTTGTCTTTGTCTTTATCGTTGTCTTTGTCTTTGTCTTTATCTTTTGAGTTGTTGTGAAGTAAAATGCTTGATGGTTGTGTCTTCTTGTCTTGTCTTGAATTCCTGTTTCTTTTATACCAAACAGCTACACAGGAGAAATTTTCCCACTGTCTTCTTCTTTCACTGTTACTTTTTTTTTGTTGAGCAGGAGCAACACATAACGCATTTATTATAACCACACTACTGACTACCACTTCCAAACAAAGGCAGTCATATTATTATCCACAGAAGAAAAAGAGCCTTCCTTGCATCCTATAATATTCGCCGATCTTCACTCGGAACCTCCCACCGCGTCTACCGGATAACTATCTCTCCCTCTCTCTCCTCTCCTCTCCTCTCCCTCCCTCCCTCCCTCCATTCCTACATCACTACCCGAGGGGTGTGCTCAGAGTCATTTTTTTATGACCCTGGTGAAACCCCTGTGATTGAGTTCGGTTCACAGCCCTCGCCAAGAGCTGCCTATCGCTAGTCCTTCCCTCCCTCTACTGGGTCGATATTTTAGACCTCCGCCTAAGTATCGGCTGGGAGAGCTTTGTGGATTGAAGACAGTGTCAGGAGGAAAAAGGGAAGAAAGAAAGCAGAACAAACGTACAATCGCTTAAATTAGAAGCTGCACCGTCGCACATACAAAAATAATATTTGTGGGCGTGTGTGCCAACCAATCTCACCTTCTTTGTCTCTGTTGTTACTGTTGGTGTTGGGGTTGGGGTTGGCGGCGTGTCCGAGACAACAAAAAACAGAAAAACAGAAAAACCGTTCTGGGCCCACGACTCGTAAAATAGCTTACTGCCTCAGCCCTATGACCTCATCCATTGTGAGCCGTCATGCAACAGAAGTTTTTAATCCAATCGAAAACAAGCACACGTTGAATGGGAGAGCTCTGCAGAGTCCCATGGGCTAAGCTTCGAGCATTGTTTCACACTCCTCGCTTTCTCACTCCTATTGTGCTGGTGGATCCTCCTCCTCCTCCTCTGAACTCCCAAGAAACTCGACCAAATCAACTCATATTCCAAACCTGCATCACGATGCGTGATCCTGTGCTTTATTTCCATCGCGACTATTGTCCATGCGTATAATAAACAAAAGAAATATGGGGAGACCGCCGCGCCGTGCCTGTGCCAGTGCTGGAGCAGGACGAGTTCAGTAAATAATATATCATATCTGGTGATATTTTTATTCAAGAAAGTATACATTTACGACCGGCACTCACCCACTCACCCACTCACACACACGATCTGGGAAATAATAAGAAAAAGAAACTTGAAGATGTAATAGAAATTCATCACCCTTATAATTTCACGATGACGCTACGTGGTGTTCATCGTCATCACTAAGATTTTTAGGGTTTACGTAGATATCGCTGTGAAATGGGCACATTTCCGCGTTTTTCAGCCCATCTGAAATCACACGCACCCCCGCTTACTTAAGCTGTCATGGCGGGTAGACGCTGAAATTTAGGTTTCGCGTGCTATGTAACCTTATTTTCTTTTTTTTATCCACTAGGTTATGAACCATGGGATGGAAAAGTTCTGGCTCGGATGGAAAGAAACAGCAAGAGATGGATCCGGAAGTGTCGAGTCAATCACTCATTCCACCCTGTTTGGCCACCCATAGACCCGTGTGATAATAGCAATCTTCTTTTTCTGTTTGCTCCAGAATTTCCGCTGAATTTGGTACAAAATCTCGAGTAACTAAAATTATTATCCTTTTATTATTCGTAATCATCTACCTTTGTAAATACAAAAATATCTCTCTATCAAAAAAAAATATTAATCCCGATTATGCATCTCTGTTTAAGACAGAGCAGCGTTGGTAGCAGCAGATTGTTTGGCTTGAGCAACCAAGTTAGCTGGGGCGTCCATCACTGGCAACATGATCTCCACCATTCTAATTCTGTCAGGAACGGCAAACTCCTTGTTGGCAAACAAGTCGTTCAACTCACCAACGGTGGAGATTCTCTTGGTCTCGTAGTTCTTAGCGTTGAACAATGGCAAAAGCTGCAAGTTGTTCCATGGCTGGATGTCGTTGTATTGGGCTTTTTCACCGTGGATCAATCTTTCAATGGTGTAACCATCGTTGTTCAACACGTAGAGGTAAGTGTTGTAACAGTCCCACTTACACATAGTGGAGATCTCTTGCACCGTCAATTGCAAAGAACCATCACCGGTGAACAAAATGACTCTCTTCTTTGGGTCAATCTCTTGAGCAGCCATAGCAGCACCACAGGTGGCACCAGTGGCGTAACCGATGGAGCCCCACAAGACTTGGGAAATACCAATGGCGTTCTTTGGGAACTTGGACTGCACGATACCGAAAGCAGAAGTACCGGTTTCGGAGATAATGACATCACCTTCTTGGAACCAGTCAGAGACCTTTCTCCACAAGTATTCCTGGGAAACTGGGGCAGAAACGGCTGGGGTGGTAATGTGTCTGACGGATGGGACTGGAACTGGGGAGTACTTAGGGTTGATGGACTTCTTGACAGTCTTCAACAAGACTTGCAAAGCTTCCTTCATCTGCACACCTGGGAAAGTGGCTTGTCTGATCTTTGTGTAGTCGGAGTGGAACTCAACCACGTTTCTGGTCTTGTAGTTGTAGGAGAAAGCACCGGTGTTGAAATCGGACAA
>JAJSEA010000202.1:0-27202 GCA_026724345.1 Candida sp. AC06
GATTTTTTTGGATTTTTTCTTTCCTGCACATAGGTTGACGCACGAGCTGCATAATTCGAGCTTAGGAAGTTACTCCCTCTCTTCCAGGGTTAATCCCTCGCCCCCTCGTTTTGTGTCCCCTAAGCATTTTTTTGCTGTTCCGTCTGTTGCTGTTTTTTGTGCGCTGCATTTATTGCTTCTAGTACAGCACAGTACGAAAGTATCGTGCACTATATATAGAACCAATGGTATTCCCAAAGAAAAAATTTCAACTGCATTTCCACCTGGTTCTACTCCTGTTCTATTTCGTTTCTAATACTTTTCTACTGTTTTTTTAGATTCCTGGTTCTCTTTGGGCAACTTCTCGACAGACCATCACTTCACTCCTCACCCCCCCTCGCTCCAGGCCCTTCCCCGAAAAGGAGATCCCTCACATACAACTAGTTACGATGTTCCTGATGATGCCAAGAGTAACCACTTCTTCCTCTTCAAGCACGTCCCCTGAGAAATCTAACACAACCACAACCACCTTGAGCTCGTTGGACGGCAGCAATTCGTCACCCGCCAGCAACAACAGAATATGCCAGTGGTACTGCTGCTCCTGCGGGCAGAGCTACGGCACCGTGTTGTACAAGGACGACTACAACCACCCCTTACAGCCCATGGGAGAACCAGAAGCAAACCGTGCAACCACACTAGATTCCGCCAACTACACCCTCGACAACATTAAATACTACAGCCAGGTGGTCTACCGCGATCACAAACACGTCCTATCGAGCGGCGGCTCCCACAACGAGTCCAATAATTCACCGACAAACTATTTCAACTGCAAGGACCGAACAATGTCCACGTCCTCTGCCACATCCGACCACCACCCAATCCCTGCATCTTCTACTTCATCTACCTCCACAGCAAAACACCGACACGACTCCATCGACAACCACTCCCCTGAGAGTCCCTCCTTCATGCCTCAAAAATCCAACCACATATTATCCCCTTTAAACATCGACCTCAACGACAACCTAATCGACTACCAGGAAAAAATCATCCTCAATATCCCAACGCGATTCACCTGCCACCGATGTTCCCACATGATGTGCCCCTACTGCCCCAAATTGAGATTGAAAGACCTACATTGAATGCAGGTGCCACACTCCAACACCGCATACACACATCACATAGTCTATATATGCATTAATTACATTCACTTTTTTCTTTAATATAATTTCTAATTCGTTCATTTTCTGTTGATGCTCTTCCTATGTAACCACTTGTCTCTATTCTTGACGATTTTAGACTCAGACTTTGGCACAATCTTTTTGTTCGAATTCGCTTGAACTTGAACAAACACAGGACCCTTTTTGACAGCGGTTTTTTTCTTTTGTTTCAACTGTCTGAGCTTCTCCTCTAGTATCGCTTTCCTATCCGCCTTGGCATCCTCGTCCAACCGTATATGCTTCGACTGCGGCACCGACACAACAACATCCGACTCCTGCTGTTTCATTATGGATTCGATATCATCAGGCAAGAACTCAGGGAGTTCAATAGGCTGCTTCTTCAGATTGATCTTCTTCTTCTTCTTCTCTTCTTGTTGCTGCTTGTTACGTAAATCCAACGCCCTTCTTCTTTCTTTTCGTTGCCTCTCAAGATCTGCCTCTTCTTCCTGTCTCTGTTTCTCTTTGACTAATGCATCCTCTTTGGCCCTACTTGTGCTTTCTTCTTCTGGAGCATCGTCATCGGATTCCTCTTCCTCCTCGCTTTCCTCCTCCTCCGCTTCTTCTCTAGGGACTATCTCTTCATCTATGAAATCATCATCAGTGAATTTCTTTCTTATAGGTTGCGATTGGCTTCTTGTAACTACCATTGTGTTTATCTAAAGGAGTAAGTTCAGGCTCATCGTGAATCGGATTTTTTTTTCAGTTTAGTTTTTTTTTCCTTTGTATTGATTGTCCTCTATTAATGCGATACTCACACACAAAATCCGCCAGCCATTTGCAACCAACTTTTACTGCACCCAACTGTTGACGCCAAACACCTGCCACTTGATTCGCGATTTGTCAAACACAACGTTTCGTACATACCCTTTGCGAACCAAATACTGGACTGTGTCTGAAGAAATCTCCATCCCATTCAACACCAAAACATCAATGGGGTTGACAATCAACTTTGTATCAAACATTCGCAACAAACTGATCCCATCAATCTTGTTAAAACTCAAATCCAACATTTGGAAGTTACTGGAGATTCTTTCCAAGTCCTTGTTGATTTGAATCATGGCTGGCTGGTCGATATCCATGTCGTTGAGGTACATCGTGTTCAACAAGGGGCACTTCAGTAGTATATCATACAACGAGATCAGCCTCGTGGAATGAAGGGCAAAGTTTACATAATGTGAATGTCCGATATTTAAGCTTCTCACTGATTTCCCACATATCCTCAATAATTTGAGCAACCCCGTAACCGATAGACAGTTCTTGTACAAATCCAAGTTGTGAATGTTTTTAAACTGCTGCAAATCGCCAAGCCTAAATTCTGTCAAGGAAATTGCACTGACTGCAGATGATTCTCTGAAAGTAAAGTCCTGGAGTTTAAACATTGGTTTGTAGTTGATAATCATCTGCAAAAAGATTAACATGTTGATGTTTAGGTTGTTTTCAAGGTACAATTTCGTCAACTTGGGAGTCCTGGTTAAAAACTCACCAAACTCGGGTAAAGTGGTGGCAAAATCAAAAGAAACAAGCGTGAGTTCTTTCAACGCCGGGAAGTTCTTGTCCAATAAAATTGGGTACGGGTTGTATGTCTGTGCAGAAACAAAGTTTGGGTTGTCAATCAACAACTTGGTGTGGTTTACAAGTAGGAGCTTCTCGAGCAGGTAGTCTTGCACTTCAAGATCTTTAAACTTCTTGAAGATCTTGTCCTGAATAGGCACCAATTCCAATGAACTTTTCTCGGAATGAAGGATCACAATCTCTAGAACTTTGAGATTCCTAAACATGTTCAACAAAGCGCGTCCATAAACGATACTGCAGTTTATGCCAATTCGCAAACTCTCCAAGTTCTTAAAGTTAAGCAACCTCCATCCAAACTTTGCCAACAAATGATAAAACAACTGCAAATTAAAGTGCTTGTCGATTAGGTCGAGATTCTTGACCAACATCCCCGGTTCGCGGATAAGAACTTCAAGAACCTTAAGGAAATGCGCCTTAGTTGCAACATGGTTGATCTTGACTTGCTGGATCAGTTTGGAGTTTGAGTACCCGCTGATTTTCTTGAACAATCGAGCACCACTGATAAACTCGTTTAGGGCGACGTTTGCCTTGCACCGGAAGTAGTATAGTCTCGGTATAGACGTGAGTGTGTAGTACCACAACTTGGAAACCAGATGCAACTTTAGTACCTCCGTCATCGGTATATCTCGAAACACAATCTCTATCAAGTCAATAGGTAAAAATACAAAGGGGTCTGTCGAACGCTTGGGCTTCTTCACCACCTGGCTTCTATCCTCCTCAGCTCGCCTCTTTTGCTTTAGTTCACTATTGAGCGCCCGGTATTGCATTTTCAAAGACGTAAACAACTTTTCAGGGACACTGATCAGGTACTCCTTTATCGCCTTCTCTATAATGTACACCCCTTCTTGATAGCACTTGTACGCTTCAACTGTCTTGTCCATGCCCTGTAGTAGTCTCCCTGTTCGCAAATAGCCCTTGCAACCAATCGGCTCTAGCTTGGTCAACTCTCGGCTGTCTTTCAATGCACTCGCCACCTGGCCCAACTTCTCATACGTCGCAGCTCGCTGATCAAGCAATGAGCCTAGCTTGGGATGGATAGTGGGACCCACAACTGGCGATTCACGGAGGTTATTGTCCTTTCTCACTTGTCTGACTGTTGATTTGGGAAGGTTTTTCAACTTGTTGATCAACACATTATAGGTGCTCAACGCTTTTTCGTACTCTTGCGATTTGAAATATAGAATCGCTAGCTTTGACTTATCCTCTATTAGCTTCAGGTCTGTCATGACGACAAAGATCTATGAGGGAGAATGGGTGGTGTAAAAAGGGAGTGCAGATTTGATTACCGTGTGTTTGTTTACATACGAGGGAGAAAAAGAAAAAATCGTCCCTCCCTCCCTCCTCCACCAAAGCGATTGGGATTCCAACAACCATGTCATTCTCCAGGGTAATTGAGTTGGTTATCTTGACTGTCGTCATGTTCTTGACGTCGTTCGTGGCGGGTATGCTACCTTTGAAACTCACAATCTCCCCGCAATACCTAAAATACTTGTCGTTGCTCGCCATGGGGATCTTGGTTGGGACAGCAATGTTGATAATTCTACCAGAAGGCATTGAGATCCTTAGTTCTTCGACTCAGAATATTTCGGGGTATGTTGGATTCCCCATACTAATCGGGTTCTTGACTATGTTTACTATTGACAACGTGTCTTCTGGCCAAAACAACAGCAGCAACAAAAACCATACCAGCCTAAAAGACTCCATACTCGGATCCCCGCTCACCCTAGGAATGGTGTTCCATGGCATTGTCGATGGTATCTCCTTGGGGTCGTCATTTGCCGGTGGTACAGCTATCCCGTTGCTCATATTCACTGCGATCATCATCCACAAGATCCCTACGAGTTTCAGTTTGTCTACGATTTTGTGTCTGGAAGGAGTGCCAGATTCCAAACTATTCTGGCACATTCTCCTCTTTGCATTGCTGAGCCCAGTGGCTACGTGGATCACATATGTGATTGTCAGCTTGCTAGACAACAACATGGACGTGGTTGTCGGAATATTATTCTTGTTCTCCGCGGGTAACTTCTTGTACGTGGTCAGTCACGTCATGAGCGAGTTCACAACGGGCGATTTCCAGGTGTTGCCCACAAGTGTCGAGAGTGAAGCCAACACTGTTGTCACCAACCCGCCCCATTCTAGAATCTCAAAGGTAGAATTTGCATTAGCATTGGCAGGAATCTTGATCCCTGCTCTACTTAGCTTTATAAAAGAATAAATAATAATATATAAAATGCACGTCGCGCCATACTTTAGTTGCCAAAATATGGGTTTATATCATCAACCACACTCTCTGAACGGTTGTTCATACGGACAGACTCAAATGCAACCTTAGCAACTTCGTCTATATCATTCTCCTCTCTCTTCTTCGAAGTCTTTTCTAAATGCTTATCATCGCCTTCTTCGTACGACTTCAATTCTTGATTGGAATCGGTTTCGCTGTCATCATCATCATCATCATACTGATCATCCTCGTCTTCTTCATCTTCGTGGCGTTCATCTTCGTGATCTTCTCCTTCCTCATCCTCATCCTCATCATCATCATCTTCTGGATTACCCTCGTTGTTTGACAACCCAAGGTTGCAAAAATCATCATCGTCACTAGTACCAAACAATTCCAAACTCGTCAAACTCTCCCTATTGCCATTCTTCAAAATACCTCTTCTCTCTTGTTCCAATCTTTTGATCAAGTGCAGGTTACTGCCGTTGTTACCCAAATGCTTCAAATTGTAATACAGGTTGTTGTTGGAGCGCGACAAGTTGTTATCTTTCAACCTGTTCAACCCAATATAGGAGTTTCTCTTGGAGTTGGAGCGGGAAAGACTGGGCAAGTTGGCTCTCTCCCTTTGACTAATCTCGTCCTCGCTCTTGTTGATGATGGCTTCCTCGGCGTTGTCATAGTAAGGATTGTCTTTGTAAGGAATCCTATCTGAGACAATCAGGGTGCCGTCATTGATGTTGTTCGTGTAGAATTCAGCCCTGTTTCTGAAGTTCCCGGAACTTCTTGCCTTTCTGATTCTCTGCTTAGAGCTAGCATCACCACGCTGAGCATTGGAGCCTTCCAAGTCATCATTGACCAAAGTTGCCTCTCCTGAAGGGTATCCCTGGTTCATCTGCACCAAAGCAGTGGTGGATATACCTTTCGATAATCTTCTTCTAGGGGTTGTGGCGCCACCAATTGGAGCTGGTGCACTATCGGTGGCACTCATCGAGTTTCTCTTTGATCTTGGCTGGTGCTTGTTGTTTGTAGTGGCATTGGAAGTAGAATGGTGTCTTTGAATTCCTAACGGTCTCTTGCTTCCCTTGAGTGGAGTGTTTGGCGCCGTGCTTGCTTGGTTTTCGTTCATAACAGGGGATGTCACCAAAGTTATAGATTGTGGTTTTGGTTTCGTGTAATACAGTTGGCTTCTCTTGACACCATCGGTGCTGCTACTGCTGCCCGAAGTGATCCTGTAGTTGGCTGACGTGATGATTCTTCCTCTCAAAATCGTGATGGCTTTATCCAATGCAAACTCGACACTGCAGTGATTATGAATTATAGACACTTTTGGCCACGAAGCTTTAGCGCCACGACAAATGAAGTCAAGAAGGAACTCTGGGTTGGGGTTCTCAAAAACTTTGGTGAAATCAGTAAGTTTGTACTCTGGGAGGATGGTGATATCACCTGAATAGTTCTGTGATAAGATGGAAATCGCCTTGTTGGACAAGTTCTTGTAGATGTCCAACTCATTGAGCAACTGCAAATAGTGGATGGCTTCAGAAGAAACAAAGTCGTAGACGTTGTTCAAGAAATGCTTCATCTTGTACGTCAAATCGTTCTCAACGTCACCTCCAATGTTACTCACAGAGACTCTCAAGATTGGCACAACGTGAGGGTTCACTTGCACAGCTATAATGTGATCGACATTAAACATTTCCAGCAATCTTGTCACGGGTAAATCGTTATCAACCGAACCATCAACGAACTTCATAGATTCGTCGTTGTTCCACTCGTGGATCTCGTTGGTTTTGGGGTTCTTTTCATACACCGAACACGACGGAAAGATACCGGGAACTGAGCAACTGGCACAGACCGCGGACCAAATGAGACAGTTTGGTGCTGTCAAGTAGTTAAGCAAACGTGTTTGCTCGTGGATGGACGCCGGCGACACCGTGATGTTTAATATCTTCCCGGTCCTATTGTAAGCTTCTCTGAAGGTCAAATCACCCAAGAATCCAATCATGGTATCTTGCAACCCTTCGATGTCAAATATAGTGCCATACTTTATCAAGTGTCCCAAATAGTACAACACTTTCTTGAACGACCCCTGTATCTGAGAAACATCGCAATCCACAACATCAAACACAGTGAACCTCTTGGAAGTAATCGTGTTCAACAATTCAAACGTCTCTTCGTTGGAGTGGCAGCACAAAATACTCGCCACGATCGACCCCGCCGAGGTGCCACTTACTATTCTTGGCATTAGGTTGGTCTCAAACAACGTCGTCAAGACACCTATGTGGAAGATTCCAAAGGTACTCCCACCAGAAAGCACCAAGGCAGTACGCCCAATGTTCTTTCTGGTTTGAATCAACATCCCCAACAAGTACCTATCGTCCAAGTTAACCTCGTCGCTGCTTATCAAGTACTCCAAAGACAACTGACATTCGTGTATATACTCTTCTATCAAGCGTTTGGTCCCCACATACGCATGCCTGTAGAGATTTGCGTCTCCCATGTTTCCTATATTTCTCACCCACCTAGTTCTAATGTAGTACAACAACAACTTGTAGTCACGGTTCATTCTAGCATCCCTCATGTCGTTCAAGCTCTTGTAAATCAAATCATAGTCGTAAATATCGGACGTAGGGTCGGATTTCCAGGCGTTATTCCCAAGAAGTTCGTCTAACTTTAATGAGGTCTCGTACCACGAGCGGTACGACGTGGTGGATTTCTGGTACTCCAACAACTCATTAATAATCTTCTTCTTTTCGTCTTGCTCGGGGAAGAAGTTGCCAATGAGCGGCAATGACCGAAGAGAGAACCTCTTGCTTATATCGTTGTTGGGCTTGTTGACATCTGGATTCAAGGAAATATACTGTTGGAACAATTCTCGGATTATTGCGTCGGTGGACGTAGCCGAGGTTGCGGTCGCGGTGGTGGTAGATACTGGCTGCGGCAACGTCAAAGCGGTACTCATTGCTCTGTGGATGGGAGTAGTGGTGTATGACGTACGGCTGCTGAGTTTCGTGAAGAAAATGCAAAGGGTGAATCAAAAAAATATAGCTATGCGATAAGGATACAAAAGTGAATAAACAGCTTGCAAATAAATAATAAAGAATGTAGAAAATCTAAGGTGGAGTAAGTACACACAGAGCGAGAGAGTGATGATATATCTTGCTTACATAACCAGCCTTTTTTTCTAGCATATGAATTTTCACGACATTGTACACTTGGTAGCAGTATTTTGACGACACTGCGACATCGAATATCGATGGCATAGACTTTTTTTTTTCATCGAGTAGTGGAAAATAGCGATCTCGAAAGTAGGATTACTCCACTTGGACCCCCAGTTAGTCCTCCTTCCTTCCAGTATAAAGAGATCTTTTTTTTTGCCGGTTTGATTGGGCCATACAAATTACCAAGGAGGAAACTATTTGTGAGCAACTCCGATCTATACCAATCCATTTCACGAGGTCTTCACCACAAGGACCACCGCCATCACGCTAAATCCACCGCTGCACACGTAGGCAAAGCCACAAAGCCACGTACGTGGGACCAAACTATGTTCAAAGTCACTACAATAACTCACGTCACAGACGAAACAAGCAGACCGTTGATCTGTTTGACCTCGAGACAGGGATACAGGTACCTCTTTGGCAAGGTACCCGAGGGTGCACAGAGAACCATCAACGCCATAGGAAGCGAAGTCAAGTACCCCAAACTCCGAGGGCTCTTCCTCACGGGGTCCATATTCTCTTGGTCTGATATTGGAGGGTTGCCAGGATTGTTTTTGACTGTCAGCGATGCCACGAGGAACGGGTTCCGTATTGTTGGGAATGGGAAATTGTTGTCCTATATTGTTGCGACCTGGAGGCAGTTTGTCTTCCGATCGGGGGTTTCATTAGATGTTGTTGATGCGGAATCGAGAGCAGAAATAAAAGATGATGAGATTGCAATAACCCCGATACTCATTGAACCAGCAGTCAGTGATCCACTTCCAGAAAACTCGAACGTAATCGTGCGGCAAGTCAAGAAATTGGCGTCGCTAATGTTCCCGCTAGATACAAGTGAAGTCAACAGTAGAGACCCAGAGTCCTATAAATCAGATCCTTCACTGAAAGATATCCACACACATGTTCATTTACCCAAAGCATCACAGATCATCACTTCCCAAGCATCGTACTCATATCTAGTAAGGCCCTTACCTGTGCGTGGCGTATTTGACCCCAAGAAAGCAATCGAGCTCGGTCTTAAACCTGGTCCTTTGTTCGGGAAGTTGACCAACGGGAATCCAGTTGTTAATGAACAAGGGGAGACCATTTACCCAGAACAGGTCGTTGGTCCTGACAGACCTTTCCACAAGTTGCTATTCATCGACATCCCCAGCAATGACTACTACGAGAATACGATAAAGTCTGACAAATGGTATGCCAAAGTCGAGGGCGAAAACTCAGATGGTATCGGATTGATGTACCACTTCTTGGGTGAAGACTTGGATTTTGATTTGCAGCACTATACGGAGAACTTTTTAGCAAAGTTCCCCAGTGATACGTACCATGTCATTAGCCATCCCTCGATGGCCAACAATGTCATCTTAAACGACAAGTTAATTGCCAACACCATCACATTGAAGTCATTGATGAACGAAAACTTTAACCTCGTGAACCTGGAAGAATTCAAACCATTAACCACGGGCCATATAGAAAGACTTCACTCTTTGCAACAGTACCATATGGCTAACGGCAAGGTCATACCTGACAGTTCTGGAGCAGCTCAAGCCACGAACAAGCTGTTGCATGATGCGCAAACAGCGCTTCCAGGGGCGGCTGACTACGAAGCCATGGAAGCTACCAGGATTGAACTTGACGACGACAGTGGATCGTCATTGAAGGACAAGGTGCAAATATGTATGCTAGGTACTGGGTCGGCGTTGCCAAGTATACAGAGAAATGTATTGGGTAATTTGGTCAGAATTCCGTTTGAGCAAGACGATGGGTCCATTACTTACCGCTCGATTGTTTTGGACGGTGGTGAGAACACTATAGGAAGTTTGCTTCGTATATTTGGCCACGACAACTACAGGTATGTCAAGCAGATATTCCAAGAGTTGTCGTTAATCCATCTTAGCCATTTGCATGCAGACCACCATTTAGGGATTGTTTCATTAATTGGAGAATGGTTCAAGCTCAACGATACTTCAAAAAAATTGTACCTTGTGGTTCCATGGCAGTTTATCACTTTCTTGAAGGACTGGTATTCGTTAGAACTGCAGTACCATCCGACATTCGATATCAACAGACTCGTGTGTTTCAGTTGCGAAGACTTTATTTTGACTCGCCGAGAGCCGGAATACGTCAAGCTTAGCATTGATGAATTTGAACAATACTACGATCGGAAACTTCTACACAAAAACATCCCAAGAGCTCCTAGTTATCCAGTGGAAAGAGAAAAGATAAGGGAGATGTATGACTATGTTGGATTGAACTCGATTGCGACGGTCCGCGCGTTGCATTGTGCGTGGGCTTACTCAAGCACATTCGACTTCAAGTTGAACAACAAGGGAGAGACGTTCGTGCTTTCCTTCTCAGGGGACACAAGACCAAACCCGAGGTTCGCCCGTCTTGGATTCAATAGCGATCTTTTGATTCATGAAGCGTCATTGGATACCGCTCTCATTGAAGAGGCTATTGCCAAGAAGCATTCCGCTGTGATCGAAGCCGTGGCGGTTAGTCGGAATATGAACTGTTCGAAGTTGATATTGACACATTTCAGTACGAGGTACGGTATTTCTAACAATTGTGTTCTTACAGATGAGCTTGAAGGCTGCGCTAACGAGCTCAGTGCGTACCTTAACAACAGCCGAGGTGTCCTGAACATCTTTGAGTCTGAAACTGAAAGCAAATTGAGACTTGAGGATATCGATATCTGGTACGCATATGACTTGCTGAGTGTTCGCTACGGAAAGATTCATACGCAAGAGAGAGTCTGGCCGGTGTTGAGAGAAGTTTTCAAGCTTAGTGATGAGATAGACATTGACAAAATCAATGAAAAGAAAGAGACCAAACGGATGGAAAGGCTAGCATTGAAAGGAGGCAAAAGGAAAAGAAGAAAGAGTGCATAGCAGGTATTTGTAAATAGCATGTATGATTGCAAAAAAAAAAAAAAAAATAGACACCCTTATTAGAGCTACGCGTTGAGGGGAGGCCAGAAAAATTTGTGTTCTCAAACATTCCCACGTCCACACCACATTGCTTCTGAGCGATGGCCCGAAAGAACGACGAGGTAGGCGTTCCGATCCGTGTTTTATCAAGCTGGTTGCTACAGGAAGTGGCCAGGTCTATTGGTAAAAACAGACAATATGTCAATCCCATCATTACAAAGAACTTCCAACCTACTGTCATGAGCGTGTCATTCCTCCTACGAATCATGCAATTCATCAGCACGACAGACGCCAAAGATATTACGGCACTTTTGTCCGATACAACCCATCAGATACTAGCCATATTCAAGTTTGATCCAGCAATAGTTGGCTTTGAGAACAAGTACCACCAGAGGATGACTTACAACACTGTGCATCGAATTATCCGTGTCAAGAAAGCCAATTTACGGTTCATGACGACAAAGTACATAAACCAAAACTTCAAGTTCAAATTGGACGGCTCTTTGGAAATAGCTGTCTTAGAGATTTTGGACTTTGAAATCTTCTTGATCGACCCGTACCTGTTTGAAAAGTCAATTGAGTATAAGCTAAAGTATGTGTATGATGAAGCTGATTATACCGCTTTGTGTGGAAAGAAGGCTGAGCCAGACGTGTTGAAGTACGATGATGGACTTATAGAGTCGCCATGATGAGCTCATGTGTTTGGAATCAGAGATCTTTTTTAGGTGGATTCTCCCTTTTTTTTGAGTTTCTGCTTTTTTGGTTTTTTTTTTTGCAACACATATCATACTACACCTATACCCCCCAATAATGGCTGAATCAGATGCAAAGTCATTACAATTAGGGCGTCATTCGGAAGACATTCACTCCGATGAAGTCATTTATAGCGCTACGTTGGCGCACAGCGTTCATGAAGACCATTCAATTAGCTCACACAGAGAGTTGGTGTTTCCTTCGTCGGCTAATGGACAGCTTTCTCAAGCGCTTGATTTAGCCCGTCCAGTGTCGTCAAGAGACTTGGTCATACCTCCTACTTCCCAGGAGCAGGCGAGAACCGGATGTCTCAGCTGGTGTGCCAGATGGTTCAGATCTGAAACCTCCCATCGTCAAAGTGACGAACATCTGCCATTGTTGCCCGTGTACCAAGTTCGATCCAACACTTCGCCAGTAACTGGCCAGCGATTCACGGGGAATTTGATGGAGTTTTTGCAAAGATGGCTATTCAGAGTTGTCAGAAGACAATATCCAAACACATTTGCCTGGTTAATGGCTACGTTTTTAACGATCTTTTTGATCTCGGGGATTTTGGGCCTTTACTACACGGGCAACATGACGGGCCTTAGTACCCTTGCTAAGACCTTGGCGTGCTCTATATTCCGCCAGTTCCAACCTTCGGACGTCGCGTTGCCTGCGTTCTGCAGAGGGTTGTAGATTGTCTACTCAATCGCTAATGATTTCGTAATGTTTATTTACAAGGCTGGATTGAATACATATATAATTATAATATTATCTCTCCTCGACCATCAGGACGGTGGGCAATTATTTGTACTTGGCGTGGTTTATCACACGTCCCTTTCTATTTCTAATTTGATCTGGACTTGGAATCAATCTGGTCTTCTTGAACTTCTTCAAACCCCAGATCGATTGAGGATTCTTGTTGGACTTTGACTTACCTCTACCACCACCATGTGGATGGTCACATGCGTTCATGGCCACACCTCTGACTTTTGGTCTGAAACCTCTGTAACGACTTCTACCAGCTTTACCCCAGGAGATCAATTGATGTTCCTTGTTTGAAACAACTCCCAATGTGGCGTGGCAGTCTAATTTCACGTAACGATGTTCTCCTGAGGACAACTTGATGACAGCTTTATCCTTCTGCACATTCTTGGACAAGATTTTGGCAAAGGCACCAGCTGATCTAGACAATTGCGCAGCTTTGATCTTGGACAAACCAATACAGTGGATAATGGACCCAACTGGCATCATTCTCAATGGCATACAGTTACCTCTTTGCAAAATTCTCGCAGACAACAATGCTTCATCAATCTCCCCGTTGTTTGTTTCCTCCATCTCCTTGATGAAATCTGCTGGTATACCTTGTCTAAAACTTTCCACTATGTCACCACTTCTAGCACCCTGTGGAGCAAGAATATACGACAAGTTGCCAGTCTCCAAATGCTTGAGCAAGGCAATGTGTCCTGATCTGTTTGGATCGTACTCGATTCTAATGATTTCCTGTTTTCCTGGAATCGAACGGTGGAAATCAAGCAATCTAGCTCTTTTCTTGTGACCACCACCTCTACCACGGACCGTGATTTTACCTTGGTTGTTTCTACCACTGCAGTTTTTCCTGATAGCCACGGTCAACGCTTTGATCGGTTTTCCCTTGTGCAAGTGTTCATGGACTGGCTTTCTGAAGTTGGTGGTACCTGGATGAGATTGATATGGGAAGACGTCAGCATAGTTCTTAATTACTGTCTCCCTTGCATTCAACTCTCTCTGCTTTCTGTATTTGAGGTCCTGTTGTTCCAATTCTGTCAAAGCACTCATGTCTTCTGATCGGGCAACGGCGGATCTGAATCTTATGCTACCTCCTCTGCAAGTCAATAGACTGGCTGCAGGGATTCTAACGTTCCCCAACCAGGCCTTAGTTACCGGTAACATTCTGATGTGTGTGTAGGGTGGTGCTGTTGGAAAGGCTAATCTAGCTCGTCCTTATGCTGCTGAAAAATTTTCGTCTTCTATCAAACGATCCCAAACACTGGCTCACTCACAGTGCGACTCTGCCAACAAAGTGCAAACAGAAATCACCCACACACAAATTTGCAAAGTCGTGGGCATCCGAACAATTCACGTGAGCATTATTTCGGCCAATGAAAAATCCTCTCGCTCATAGAGTTTTCCATATTGCGAAAGCGAGTTTAGGAGGGAAAAGAAAAATCGAAGAAAAGGGAGGGAAAAAAAAGAGAGAACATCAACTACTGACACCGTCTTTAGAACACCAACAGATTAACCCATTCAAAGATGTCTCGTGTTTTCTTGCGTTCATTAGCATCCGCCGCCAAATCCACCAAGCCACCAGTGCAATTGTTTGGTGTTGACGGTACCTACGCCAATGCCTTGTACTCGGCCACCATCCAAGAATCCGACATGGCCCAAACCTGGAAATCTTTAGAAAAAGTTGAAAATGTCATCAAGGGCGACCCACAATTGGAAGTTGCCTTGACCAACCCAGCATTGACCAAGGACGACAGAGTCGCCATCGCCAAGTCTGTTTCCAGCAAATTGGGTTTGGACAAGACCACCGCCAACTTCTTGAATGTTTTGGCTGAAAACAACAGATTGGGTAACTTCTCCAGTGTTTTCCAAAAGTTCGGCTTGTTGAACGATGCCTACAACGGTGTCGTTGAAGCCAAGGTCACTTCCGCCAAACCATTGGAATCCAAGATCTTGAAGAGATTACAAACCTCAATTGGCAAATCCAGCTTTGTCGGTGAAGGCAAGACCTTGAAATTGACCAACCACGTCGACCCAGAAATCTTGGGTGGTTTGGTTGTTGAAGTTGGTGACAGAACCGTTGACGTTTCCATTGCCAACAAGGTTGCCAGATTGAACCAAACTTTGAAGGACAACTTGTAAGCAAGACAGCCAATAAGAGAATGAATGCTTTTGAAGAGAAAGACTAATTGAAGCAACCATACCATTACAAAGGATCGGTCAATGCCTTCTTATTTAACTATTCAGCATTGTTAATGAAATCAAACATAAAAAAAAAGATAAACAAGAGAGGATTATTATTTCTTAAGAATATATATATTATTTGCTATAGAACCGTTAGTGGGATGTGATTTGTAGACACCGAGAGATTGTGATTAGAAGATTGAACAGTCCTCTCTCCATCTCTTATACTGTAGGACCCCTTGCTGGCTGCATGGTTGTCAAAAAAGTTGAAAACCAAAACACTATACAGACAACACAGCCAGAAAAATTTTCTCCTGCACTGGAATCGAAATCAAAACAACCAGAGAGCACCCGATAATCAACAACCATTCATACTGCTTATTTTTGTATTACGTTAGATCCACCTGTATTATATTTACTTGTCTGATAGAATGGAGCGGTCCCAGATATTGACTGAAAGGCAACAGTCAGAGCTAAATAAAGCGATCATACAATATTTACAGCCACTATGTTCCCAAGACAACCACGAAGTTCTTGACAAATTATCCACAATACTAAGTATCGAAAATGGCGAACAAGATGGTCCTGCCAATGACATAGTGGATAACTATTTGGAAAAGAAATGGTCTACCGTGTTGCGACTACAAAAGAAGATAATTGATCTAGAGAATGAGATCCATAACTTGAACAACGTGATCAGCACCACAAACTCAGAAACAAATGGGGTTGTCTTAAGTAAAGATAAGATCAATTGGATACCCAAAGGAGCATCGAAACAGTCTTATCAATGCGAGAATGTGATAACAACGGTGAAGCTACACCCCAACTTGCCTTTGGTTTTCACTGGGTGCAATGATGGTAACCTCTACATCTGGAACCTATCGAACGACGACAACACCATCCCTGAGAAAAGGATCAAGGCACACACAAGGGCAATCAACAAGATTTGCTTTTCATACACCAAACCGTATTATTTGGCCACTTGTTCGTCGGACTTGACGATAAAGATATGGGATGAAAAGTTCAATCATATCCGTACATTGAATGGCCACGAGCACACAGTGTCATCAGTACAGTTTTCTCCCTCAGACAGCAATACCCTATATTCGGTTTCAAGAGATAAGAACATCAGAGTGTGGGACATATCCCAAGGTGTTTGTTTGAAGAATTTCGTCGGGCACAGCGAGTGGTGTCGAGACTTGGATACCGCGGTGCTGGATACGCAAGGAGATTTTGTGTTGACCTGTTCTAGCGACCAGCTGGCAAGGTTATCGCATATCAATAGTGGAGTCGGTGTGGCGATGTTTGTTGGGCACACGCATGTTGTTGAAACGGTCAAGTTTTTACCTAAAGTGCAAGCCAACGAGATAATTGACGAATACATTACCAAGAATATCGACCAGTTCCCCTCAATACCTTCGGAGTTATTGAAAGATCCTATATACGATGAGTTGGGCTTCAAGTACTGTGTCACCGCAAGTCGAGACAACAGTATCAAGTTATGGCTCATCCCGCCGCCAACTATTATCCCACACAGATCTCCATTACCGTCCAAGTACAACAATTCACAGGGTTGGTTAATCGCAGAGCTCAAGGGCCACCTGTCGTGGGTGAAGTGCTTGCAGATCCATCCTAACGGAAAGTTTGTAATCAGCGGTAGCGATGACAAAACCATCAAGTTTTGGGATATATCAGGGTTGGTGCAAACGGGATCTATTACTGCTATCAAAACTATAACAGGTCACGAAGGGTTCATTAATGACATCGATTTTGCCCGTTTAGCGGAACTGGACGCAACCACCACCAAGGAAACTACGCCCGAGGAATACTTGAAAGACGTAGAGAAGAGAATGAGATGTCTTTTTATAAGTGGAAGTGCTGATAATTCGATTAAGCTATGGAACTAGAACTAAGAAAAACTTTTCCCTGCCAGCATCTAAATAGATATGTATAGAATTGTACCACATGCAAGATAATACGCCACGCCGCTGCCCTTAGATAACACGGTCGTAGTAAACCAGGTCAAGGAACCCACCTCTCATGGAGTTGTAGACGTTTCTTGCAAACTGTTTCTTGTCTTTCACCAATACGTTAGCTGCGTCTTTGTTCAAAGGGTCGTTTGGGTTTGGCTCCAAGAACAAAATGTTCAACCCCATAAACACTCCGTTCAAGTTCAACACGGGTGACCAGTCCTCTCTCAAAATATTAAGGCAAATGTTGCCCTGCAAGTCGATGTTTGGGTGGTATATCTTCTGCAAGCACTTGATCTTGGGTGGGTCAATGGGGAAATTGGAATTTATTTCAATCTTGAACTCAAACTGTCCGTTCTTATAGTATCCTTCCTGCGGGATCAACTTCAAGTTGAAGTTGAAGAAGTCGTTGGGGTTGGGGAATGTGACTTTTATGGATGGTGGTAAGTCCAACTCGGTGATATCTTTCTGCACTCGCAATTGCGCCGGTGTGACCTTGGAGTCTGAAGTGGAGGCAGGCCCCGGAGTCGGAGACTGGGACTGGGACTTGGCGAGTCTTTCTTCGTCCTGTTTCTTCTTTATCTCACGTAATTTCAACATGGTTGAGCGTGTGGTGGGGACCTCCGTTGATAATGATCAAAGACGGGTCTCGATAGTTTATTATTTTTCTCTCTTTGTTTCATCCTTCTTAGTGCGATTTGTAAGTATCTCGTATGACGCAGGAGATCTGTCACACACCGTCATTTTTTTTGCCACTAGTTATGTGGGGGAGCACATCCGTTTATTTGTCTATTTAGGCTATTGAAATTAGACGTTGAATGTCAGGGTTGGTGTTTTGACTGAGCAACTGGTTCAATTTGGCTTTTTTCTGGGTGGATGCTAGCAAGAGTTCGTACGGCGATATGTGCTTGCAATCGACTTTTATTAGCCATTCAGCTTCATCGAGGATTAACTCCTCGGGATCTGCAGTGGTGATGTGGGTGTCTGTGTGCACTTCAACACCATACACTTTGCAAATCCGTTCAAGTTCGTCATTAGCATATTCGGTATCCGCCGTGCCATAAAGGCAATCGATGTAATTCTTGAAATTAGTCCACAAGGAACTATCCAGGAGGTTGTCACGACACTGTCTTTGTAATTCTGTAAATAACACACCCCCGTCATCTAGGTATAAAACCCGCAAGTTAATTAGCATCACCCAATGGATGAAGTTGTTGGCATAGTAGTTCATGTAGTGAGTCTTGCAGCTCCTGAAAGCCCTCGCCATGATCTTCCTGTACAACAGGGCTAGTGGTTGTCGATACACCTGCATCACAGTTAACTTCTTCATCCAATTCCATAGCAAACTGCTTTTGTTGATTCTCTTGAGGTGGCTAGTAAGAAAACATGACACTATTTCAATATCAGTTTCGTGGTTGCCCAAACGCTTCACAACATCCTCATGCAAATTCATGATGCTATGGTGATCGTTTGCTGTGACAAGGTACCCCAAAGTCATCAAGTACAATTCTTCAAGTTGGGCTCGCGAGAGCTGGTTAAGCGATGTTTCTTTCTCTAGGTATGTGTACCAATAGTCGTGGCATTGTTTAAACATGGCTAGGTAAGACTTCTTCGTGAGCCCAATATCCAAGGTGTTGTTTGCTTCATCATCATACGCTATAAACGGGCCGTCTTCTAGCGACGGCACTATTTGAATTATCTTGTATAGTCTGTCGGAATTGAGGATAGCATCTCGTAACTGACGAATAATCGGAAGTTTGTCGACTCCTTCCTTGTTCCCCATGATTGTGGTGATACGGCCAACCCTCTCGCAACATGAAAAAAAAAAAAAAATCTTGCCCCAAATGTTTATCTTTTCTCATCACAACACATCAACATGCTGACACTCGGCAACCAGGATCTTCTACGAAGTTATGCGACTGATATAATCCCACTGAATGACACGCTTTCCGAAGCGATGTACAACAACGTCAAACTAACTCACTATTTCGGAAACCTACCAGCACAAGAAGAACCGCAGGATACCCCCGATGATCAACCTTCGAGCCAGCTAGCCATTTCCACCCGCAAGCCTAAAGTGACTTCCACCCACTCCGATTGGCAACTAGTACGAACCTTAGCTGGGGCACATAAAGGCTGGATCCGTTGCATTGTCATTGACGAAATAACCAACAAATGGTACGTCACCGGGCTGGCTGACTCCACAATCAAGATCTGGGACTTTGAAAACAACTCACTCAAAGCGATACTAACGGGCCACGTCTTGGGTGTGCGTTCCCTCTGCATCTCCAAGAGATTCCCATACTTGTTCTCGGGTGGTGAAGACAAGTCGCTCCGGTGTTGGGATCTAGAACGCACAAACTCGCCAGCGGGGTGTCAGATCAGAGCGTACCACGGCCACCTAGGCGGCGTGTACTCCATTGCATTGCATCCTGAATTGGACCTTTTGTTCAGTGGTGGTAAGGACTGTGTGGTTAGGGTGTGGGATATCAGAAGCAGGGCAGAGGCAATGACGTTGTTGGGCCACCAGAACGACATAACTTCGATTCAGACTGATTATAACGATCCGCAGGTCATCACGAGCTCGATGGATGGAACGATGAGATTATGGGACTTGAGGAACCAGAAAACGGAGTTGCTTATAACTAACCACTCAAAGAGTATACGGAGCATGAAGTCCCATCCTAAGGAAACAACTTTTGTGTCTGGTGATGGCAATGGAGAGATCAAACAGTGGTTGCTTCCGAAAGGAGAATTGCTAAATGAGTTTCAATCAGGCCCGAGAGAAACCAACCAAAGAGACAACAGCAGAATCATCAACACCCTATCGATAAACCCTGTGAGCAATACTTTGTTTTCCGGGTATGACGACGGCAGACTAGAGTTCTACGATTACGTGAATGGCACCTTGCAGCAGTCTGGGTACTCGCCGTCACTATCAGGCTCACAGGACGACGCTGCGATATACGCATCCACATTTGACATGTCCGGCTTAAGGCTCCTAACTTGCCACGGAGATAAAAGCATCAGAATCTGGGGTAACTCGTCGTATTAAATATTAAATAATAGTAATAGTCTATGTACACATTACCAACCAAAACGTAATTGGTTAGCGGTAAACAGTGGCGGAGTCCAGTCCAAAAGTTTTGGATCCAACTCGTGCTTCTTCTTGTCTTTGACTTTCTTAATCAACTTTTCGTACATCGCCATGATTTGATCTGTCAACACAATAATGTGCTGTCCCTTGTAGTATCGCAACATTTGCAACGTTGTAAGAGTGTGCAAAATATCAGTTGTCGTCATGCACGTTATCGACGAAATCTCTTCAATGGTGATTTCGTTGGAAAAGTTGGGAGACACGTTAAGTCCCAGTCTGGTACCCACCCCCGAGGACGATGCCGTGCCTGGTCCCGGGGTAGATGCGGCTGACCCGTTGCCATTCTCTTCTTCCTCTAGTATGACTTGCGGGTTGTTCTTACGGAACAAGCTTGGATTGTTTCTTTCAACCAACAACTTCACCAACGTGTCTGTCCAGTACGCACGGTATGATAACAACCCCAAATCAGATAACGGCTTTTCTGGAGATCCCACCTTCTTCTCCACATTTGACAACATGTACGAAAACTGGATCAACAATTTACCGTACCCCTTTTTTTGATAGCACGGTAAGGTCAAGATACACGCAACGTTATAACCATCAGCACTCTCCTTCTCCTTGGAGAAATACCCCACTATGTGATGACCCTCTTCGGATTTGACTGTCATGATGTAAAACATAAACGGGTCGACATCATAATACAAGGTCTTGTGATCAAGGAACAACTTGCTTAGTAAACATAAATTCCTGCACCACGTTCTCTGTTTCCGCCCGTCAATTTCCCAAAAGCTCACCTTGCCGTCTCTATAAATCTCATTCCCGGGCGGATGCTTCAAAGTGCACTTTGATCTAAACCTCTCAAACTGTTTTCTGGACCCGAAATAACACAACGAGAAATCGCAAATATAAATCTCATCTTCTTCTGTAAGTTCAATAGGATACGGCGAGAAATACCACGGTTCTATTATATGCTCGCCCAATATCACCGCCGAAAGGTTTCTAACTCTGGCCACCTCCAGGTGGTTTTGTGTCATGGACCCACTCGTACGCAACTTCTTGATCTCTTCTTCTCTGCTGACTTCCTCACCGGGACGTTTCAACCCCTGCACGTTCAAATTCTCCAAATCCATCTCGTCTTCTCCCATAACGGGCTGTGAGTCGCTGGGCTGCGGTGTCCCGCTCGTGCTGCTCACGGATGTGTTATTATTCTTGGACATTTTCGTAGGACCTTTCGACTTGTTCTTCTTTTTCTGCTTAGCATCTTTAGCATCGGCCGTCACCTCGGGCAAGATCAAGCTCTTGCTGAAATCTATCCTATCGAGCTCGATCCACTCATCCAAACGCTTGTTGAAATCCTGATAATGCACATAGTAAACCTTGCGACCTTTCTTCATATGCTCTTGCAATATCTCAGCTAGTCTGTTCTCGCCGTCTTTCGACACGTATACTTTGCATCCCGGTAGGATATCACCAGCGGTGAATTTCTGTAGTGTATCCAGCTTGTTGCTCGGGTCCTTATCTAGTATGGACATGGGTGTGGACGAGTCCGGCGATAAACTGCCTTCGTTTCCCTTTTTAGTCTCACCAACAGCCATGGTTTCGAGGGGTTTGTATGATTGATTCTATTGTTGTACGGTGTATACCGACCTTCGGGATGGCTTGTTTGTTGTGGATATTGGGTTTCTTGGAAAATCAAAGAATGGAAAAAAAAATGTAGTCGTGTGTCGGTGACCAAAACACGGCACGTGACACGGAGTTCTCATGCTAATAATTCCTATTGCCCCCACACACAGAGGAACCCTGAAAGAATATAAACAGCTACAGTCCAATTCCTATAGAAGCTAGAGTAGAATGGACAACCGACTTCATTCGCCATTTGTTATTGTTGTAAATTGGTATGGGTTTTACTGCAAAGTGCAAATTTCATGTGTTGCATTGCTGCTATTCCAATTTCACTTGGCTCAAACGCCAATGGCTCTTTCGGATGGATGGACACGAAAGCAACAACTCACGCCCCCGGTACTACTACTTCTATACAATTCTTTTCGCTGTGGTTCTCAACCAGAAAATCTAATAATATTACTAATGCCAATGTACAAGGTGCCGGCGCAAAAAAGGGGGTGGTGGGACGAAAAAATCCATGCTTAAATTGTTTCGCATTTTCCCTCCCCCCTTCCACCTTCTCTCACATTGCGAAGGGAAAATGCCAAACTGGTAATTTGACGTGAATTGAGTGTGAGTGATGACAATGTCCTAACCAATGAGAATTCACCAAGTGACGATCTTTCGGGGCTTCGCTGGCCGGGGGTCTCTTTCTTTTTTTTGTTCTTTTTGCCTGAATGAGTAGCGTGGTGGGTCCTTGTCATCGGCCTTAGCCTCTGGTGGTGCTGGAAAAGGTTGCACCACCGCCTCACCCCCTTTTTTTCTTTTGGCTACCCCCAGTGCCGCTCCGTCAGTGATCTATCAACTCGTGGTAGAGCAAATGAACAGAAGAGCAATGGTAGAAATGTAAGAAAATCTAGAATTCAGTAGATTCCGCTTGTTAAGTATAAGAATCCCGCCTTTGCTGTGATCCCTTAATTCCAGTGGAGAAAAGCAAAAAAAAAAATTGGCGGTAGCATTTCCATTCCATTGCTGTTTTTTTTCTTTCTTCCTCTGCTTCCTACAAGTTCCACAATACTGGCGTATACGCTTGATTTCTCACCCACAAACTGAAAAAAAGTGCATACTGTAATACTTCTTTCTCCCCACCACCAACCAACTCAAGTCTACCAGTTCTGTCAGTAATTGAGTTAGCTATCCATACTAATTGTCTCCCTGAGAATCCAATTGGTTACAAATTTCGTTTTATAAACCCCCCACAAACTTACAAACGCCGCCACAATCATGAGTGCTTTACGTCGTAGTGCCAGAGTTGCATCCAGACCAACCAGAGTTCCGGAACCTGAAGAACAAGCCCCCGTTGCCAAAAAAGCCAGAACCACCAAGGCCAAAGCCGAGCCTGTTTCTGCTGGGTTGGAAATCGGAGACAAGATCCCGGACGTCAAGTTGTTGAACCAGGACTCTGAGGAGGTCAGCTTAGCGGATGTTGCCAAATCCTCCAAATACGTGGTTGTTTTTGCTTATCCAAAGGCCAATTCCGGCAACCTCAAAAGCGGATGCACTTTCCAGCTCATTGGGTTTGAGAACAACTATTCGTTCTTCAAGGACAACGACACGGCCGTGTTCGGGTTGTCTGCCGACAGTCCAAAGGCGCAAAAGGCTTTCCATGACAAGCACAACGCCGAATTTGATTTGTTGTCGGACCCACAAAGGGAATTGATTGGCTTGTTGGGCGCTAAGAAGTCACCACTGGGCGTCAAGAGATCCCATTGGGTTTTCGTCGATGGCATTTTGAAAGTTAAGGAGATTCAAGTGTCCCCACAGGAAAGTTTTGATGGTGCTAAAGCCGAGATTGAAAAGTTTGTTAAAGAGGGAAAGAACGGTGCTGAGGCTCCAAAGGAAGAGGAGGCCAAAGAAGAAGTGAAGGAAGAGGAGCCAAAGGAAGAAGAAAAACCAAAGGAGGAAGAACCAAAGGAGGAAGAACCAAAGGAAGAAAACGGCGGCTCCAAAGAGGAAGAGCCAAAGGAAGAAACCAAACCAGAGGAACCCAAAGAAGAAGCCAAACCAGAAGAGACTAAAGAAGAGGTTGCAGCTGCTTAGAGCGCCATCTCTCGATCAAAAGACTTGTTTTTTTTTTATATTCGTTTTCTTTTTCTATTTTACCCTATGTGTAAGTTGTATTCTTGTGTTATTTTATCTTGTTCAAAAACTTTACTTGTTTTCTAAATGCAAAAGCGGAACTCTATATTCCAGCAGTAATCTTAGCGTATGATTGCAACAAGACGACAATCAATATAGCCACTTTACTAGCCCACCACCAATGCTGTATAGCAAACGAACAATAACTAAAATTGAACTCCCACGTATCCTGGCCCTCTTTGAACTGACCGGTCAAGATCCCCGTCTGTCCGTCGTACTCGCCCATCATCGAACGCACGACAATCTCACGAACAGACTGACGTTCCTTCGTTATTCTCTCCTTTGACGCAACCCACTCTCCATTCACATAGTTATACCAGTCATCGCATCCTTCGTGGTCATGCCCAGTCAAGATGATCCCGTTCTGGTCCTTGTTGGGGAACACGATATCCAACACTTTCTGTGTCGTATCATACGCCAAGTGGTTATGTGACCTCAACTTGCCGTTCTTGTACGGTTCACGCTCGTAGTTCTCATAGTACCTGTGTTCTGGTCCATCACGACACAACCCTGCGACTTTGTACATTGGAACATGTGTCAAGAGGATAGTTGAGCCTTTGAAGTTTGGGTTCTCGCGATCACGCAAGTTCTCCAAGAACGACCACGTATAGTTCACAAACTCCTCTTGTAACGCAGGACCCTCTAGCGTCAAGGAGTCTAACACGACAATTCTCCATTCCTGAGGAGTTCCCTTGTTGTAGTTGATCACGTAGTTGTTTTGCCCGAATAACAAATGGAACCGTGCCATGTGCTGCCACGTAGCGTCCCCACTGTATCCGATATCGTGATTCCCCGTCAAGTTGATAAACAAAGGCTGGTTGTAGTTCGGCGTGGACCTATCCTGGTGCACCCAGTCATACACGTCATTGTACACACGGGACTCAAACCGTTTCAATGGGTCAAGCGCCTGTTCGTCCCTCAACCACTGCTGCCAGTCATAATCTTTGTGTTCAGAATGCACAGAAATCACATTCTGCTTGTACTCGTCAGGCTGTGGGAACAACCTTTCCACATACCTATATGTTCTATTGTAGAACTCCGAGTCAAGGATCCACTGACTCGAGAACAAATCCCCCATGACCGTGACGTGCGATGGGTTCAACCTGTTCTTCATCGTCGCGTAGATATGCCCCAAGTAGTAATCGTTCCCGTAGTTATCCAACCTCTTGATGTATTTCGTCAGTGGCCAGTTTCCGTTGATCTGTGGGTCCCCAAACAACAACATGTGGATGTCTTTGTTGTCGGTGTCGACGACTTTCTCTCTAAGTGGAACCAAGTTCAACGCGAGTCGGTTGACCCATTCGGGGGATAAGTACTCGTTCAAGAAGCCGTACTTGGTTTTCAATGGAGCTGCTCCGTGCCAGTTGCATTGCTCCGTGGTGTTGAGGATGTCGGGGTAGAAGTAAACAAATGCGTTGAGGAGCACGGCGCCAATGGTTAGCAAGTCTATGACAAGTTTGACCTTCGGTGAGAGAGCTGCCATGGTGTTGATAAAGGGGAGGTTTGATGCTATCTCGATAAAATCTAAAGTTCAGCTGTGCTTTTTGCTTTTTTTCTTGGTTGTATTTTTCGCTCTGTCGTTGTTGTCCTTCCCTGTCTGTCTCCCTCCCCTCAGATCCAGGGCGAGAAAAGGTAAGAAGCGTGACGCGGTTGTCTGGGAAAAAAAAATAACAGACGAATAGAAGCGTGTACAAAACTAAGTATCTATTGCAACAAAAAGACTCTACGGTGTTGTTCCTTTCAATGCAGCAAACCTAGCTCTCAACGCATCAAACTCATCCTGATCTTTCAACTTTGGCTTTGGCTCCAGTTTCTTGACGCTTGGCTTATCCGCCAACTCTCCAATTGGTTCAGCCAACTCCTTCGTTCCACCACCACTTCCCTCGTCATCATCATCATCTCCTTCTTCTTCCTCCTTCTCTTCTTCCGCTTCCAACAAACTCAACCCACTATAAGGAACACTATAAGCCTTCGCAATCTCACACAAGTACAAATCCACCAACACTTCACTTGGCGGTTCAATATCACACCTCTTGACAATCTTCTCCGGCACCTGGCCCTCCTTATTCTCCAACACACTCGTCAGGAACTCGTTTCCGAATTTAAACATCAAGATATCTTTAATTTGCATCAACTCCTTCAACTCAGTATGGTTCGCAGCGTAGATCACACTACTCACCGCCTCCGCCAAGTTCGTCTCGCACGTCGGTCTATCAAGCAAGATCGCGAGACGGGCCAAGAGCAACTCACAGTAAAGCTCCAAGTACTCTAAGAGCTCAATGTATATGTCGTCCCTGATGATGTTCTCGACGCGGATTTTGGCACTCGATTCCTTGCCTTGCGATAAGAGCTCGGAAAGTTGACGCCGTTGCTGTTTGCTGATGGCCGTTTTCTTCTCTTGCACAAACTTGAGCTTGCTGATTGCCATCTTCAAGGTGGTTTTCAACCTGTTTTGGTTGAGATGTGGTGGGATTGGCTTAGCCATCGTGTGGTGGGTGACGTTATTGGGTGGCTGTAACTTGGATGTTGGATTTTTTTTTTGGTTGCCGAGATTTCGTAATCATTTTCATTAGCAAATCTACAGTGGGTACCAGAAAATATTTCGATTTTTCGGGAATTGGCATTTTAGCGTTTATGACAAGGCAAACTTTAACCCACTCTCACAACGTCAATATACTTTGTAAGATCCTGGAAATATACAGTTAGAGAGATGTAACAGTGGACTACATAATGATAGTAGTATTGCTAGTGTAGACTTGCAGAATGTCTTGCAATAAAAAGATGACTTCATTTGCAATGTGACGAAGTTCTGAGGTCAAGACTCGTACTATTACACACGACCTTGCAGGATCTCTATTGATTAAAGATAGAAGAAAGGTTTGTCTTGATGAAATTGTGTATTTGCTTAGATTGATGTGGTGTTGGGTAATTGAAGAATAGGTGTCAGATTTGGGTCGCGTGGGTGCAAATTTTGTTGAAAATCGGTATGAAAATTTGGGTAAAAAGTACAGTCTAGACCTTTGCAGTAGTGGCCCCAATTAATTCCTACGTTTGGAAAAACGAAAGAGAAACTAAAGCGGCATATAAAACGCACAAAAATCAAGAAAAACGATCTTGGTTTCTTGCAATCATAAACTAGATATTATAACGTTTCCAATGCCACTACCATAGTGTATATTGAAAGCTATTTTGCGTGTGGTCTGGAGTGGATGCTCAAGTTGCGGCCCAGAGAGAAAAGGATTGAGCGCGAAAAACTGAAATCACCACTGCTACCAGTTTTGCCTCACCCACCTACCTGCCTCTCTCCATTATTTTTTTGGCGCCCACCGTGATGTATAAAAACCTCCCAGTCAGCCCCCCTCCTTGCCCTTCTCCTTCCTCTCTTCTGTTCTCTGCCTGTTACTCCTTTCATCTATAACAAAACCTCCTACCGTTCTTCCACCACACTATCTACAACGAGCGGAACACAATGCCTGAGAAAGAGTTAGATTACATCAGATCCAAAGACGCTGCTGGGTCCAC